>QEOT01124117.1:79942-103494 GCA_003123785.1 Pterocarya stenoptera
TCTCTCTCTCTCTCTCTCTCTCTCTCTCTCTCTCTCTGTGAGGGGGAGTTCTACCGTAGTTTTGTTATTTAGCTGCAAGATGCTGATAATGCTGCTGCTTGCTTTCTTGCAGCATGCTTATTATCTGGATTACAAGGTAAGCATTACTTCATTACCATTTTCTCACCACCACGAGGCCCTTCCATAATGATCCATGTGCTTTTTCTATACAGAACGATAAAGGCAAATATGTGAATGTGTTTATGAACCACCTTGTGTCTTGGAATGTGGCAATGGGACGCATGGCCCGTGCTGAGGCATTTGTGAATTTAGGCGAACCTAAAATTCCTATTGCTTGAGATGTTTCCAGCCAAGAATCTACAACTGAACGGTTTCATTATGCTTTCCAAGTTATTTTAGGTTAGAGGTTTGGAATTTGACAGTGGCAGAGCTAGGAGATACTTTTGGAACACCATTGAGTAGTTGCCCAGATGATATCTGTAGAATGTCTCCACTGACCGCAAGGTATGAGATGCATGTAACCAAGGCACTCAATGGTCTGCTTGGAGAAAGTGCACAATGGTAGAAGAACACGCTTTTTGATGCAGTGATTTTGTAATGTGTTCCTAGAAAGAAACATAATTTTTTTTTTATAAGTAAACGATTATATTAATAAGAATGGGCATAACCCAAGTACACAAGATGGTATACAAGAGGTAACACCTATCTAGGAAGAAACAAAAGATACAAGAAAGTCGTGAACATCAAGGCCATTAAAATCTACAGCTATGACCCATAGAAATAGAGTTCTAATAAAAAGATCTAAGTTCCTCTATTTTGCGTTCCTTATCTTTGAACGTCCGATTATTTCGCTCATGTCACAAGCACCACAAAATAAAAATATGAATCATCTTCTACACAGTTTTGATTAGTAGGATACCTCTTAGATTTGTCCAACTAGCCAATAGCACTACCACTGAGGCAGGCATAACCAAAGCTAAGTCTAATTTGTGAAAAACTTTATCCCATAACGCTCTAGCAAGCTCACAATGCAGTAAGAGATAATCTATAATCTCGCCAGTTTTCTTACACATGCAACATCAATCTACTATGATTGTCTTATGTTTTTGCAAGTTATTCATCGTCGAAATCTTACCCAGAGAATCTATCCAAGAAAAAAATGCCGCTTTGGGAGGTGCCTTGTTTTGCCAAATCCTTCTCTATAGAAACTGAATGTTTTGCGATTATATGAGAGACTTATAGAAAAAGTGAACCGGGAATGTGCCTATACCTTTGGGTACCCACCATAGCAAGTCAACACCTTGAGTGCTCAATGTCATGGAATGCAAGAGACTAAAATATTCCTCAAAGCTGCCAACTTCCTAATCTTGGGTCACCTTATTGAAGTTGATGTTCCATTGGATTTGATCCCTAGATATCACCATAAGATCAACCACTGAAGCTTCTTTCTCACTTGTAATAGGAAAACTTAATCATTAAGAAAAATTAAAAAAAAATATACAACATCACTAATAATTACTTCCTTAACCATTAAGTAAAAAAAATTATAAAAAAAAAAAACTAGAAGGAGTAGTAAATGGGTGGTAGAAAGTAGTAAGTTTATCATTATCCAGTGGGAATAGAAGCTAGAATTGGGAATAGAGATAGGAAATACGTTGGTAAATTAGACAAGGTACTCTTGATTAAGGTGATCCTGCCACCTTTCGATAAGTACAGTCTCTTCCAACCTATCAATTTACGTTCTATCTTCTTGATCATTGTATTCCAGATTGATTTAGCCCTTAAGGCAGTCCCCAACGGAAGACCAAGGTAATTCATAGGAAGAGAGGAGACCTTACATCCAAGAGTGTTAGCTGAGTACTGGATGTTACGAACATTGCCAACTGCCACAAAATTTCACTTTCAAATTTGATGCCTCTTCAAAACAGAGTAGTAGTTCCCTTAGTGCCTAAATCTGGTTTTGGTCTGCCTCACAAAATATTAGTGTCTCATCTACAAACAACAAGTGAGAAACGTTAAGAGTACACCTATTGGGGTAACCAACAAAGAATCCAATCAGGAAGAGGAGTGGGGACAATGGGTCCTTATCTTAGACCTCGAGAACTATTGAAGAAACCAATTGGGCTACCGTTCACCAAAATTGAAAATTTTGCCATTGATATGCAATATCTTATCCACAAATATCATCTATTCCCAAAACCACACCTCCCAAGTAGCTAAAGTAGAAAATCTCAATTAGAATGATCATATGCCTTCTCTATATCCAACTTGCATAGGATACCTATATTGGCAGATTTTAGTCTACTATCTATGCGTTCGTTGGCAATGAGAAACTGACTTCAGAATTTGCCTACCCCTTACAAATGCATTTTGAGGTTTTGCGATGATTTTCCCCAATACCTCCCCTAGGCGATTTGCAAGCGCATTAGAAATGATCTTATATACCCCCATTCACAAGACTAATGGGCCTAAAATCCTTAAGCTTCGATGCCCCGATCTTCTTTGGAATAAGTACAATAAAAGCATCATTAAGGTTTTTTTCAAATTTTACAAAGAACAGTTCCTGGAACACCTTCATTAGATCTTCCTTCACAACATCCCAACATGATTGGAAGAATCCCATAGAAAAATCGTCTAGAGCTAGTGCTTTGTCTTTTACCATTTTCCTCATCACTCCATGAACCTATGTCTCCTCAAAAGGCCTCTCCAACCAAGAGACATTATGCGGCTCAATTGACTCAAAACCTAGTCCATCCAGCTTTGGCCACCACCCCTCTTGCTCGGGAAGCAAATGTTCGAAAAAATCAGCAACATGTTCTCAAATCATAGGGACCTCCATACAAGCCCCACCATCTATATTTAGTATCTCAATGTTATTAGTTCTCCTATGAGAGTTAGCTACTCTATAAAAGAACTTTGTACTTCCATCATGTTCTTTCAACCACAAAAAATCTTGTGTGCCAATAAGGTAACCCTCTCTAAATCTAATACCAACTTTGCCTTCCAAGATAAGTCTTCTGAGATGAGAACCCGACCCTCATGTATCCTCTCTAACTCATGTAGCTCCTCCAACATGGATCTCTTCCATTCACCTATATCACCATAGGAGAGAGTGTTCCAAAGCTTTAGGTCATTTTTTAAAACTTTCAGTTTACATGCAAAGATAAAGCTAAGGGTGCCATGAATATGATGTGTGGACAACCATTGCTTGACCCTATCCACAAAACTTTCAATTTTCAGCCACATATTTTCAAACTTAAAGTAACGACGCCCTTCTTGGATACCACCACAATCCAACAATATAGAAAAATGATCCGAACAAAGACAAGGCAACCTTGACATAGGTCTGGATAATGAATTTTCCATTCTAATGAGACTAAAAATATGTCCAGTCTAGACCATGTCTAATTATTGGACCACGTGAATGTTCCCCCCACGAGAGGAATGTCCACCAAACTCAAGTCGAAATACACTCCGAGAATTCTAACATTGCTGGTCGCAACCTATTTTCTCCTAAACGTTCGCTTAGAAACCTTATAACATTAAAGTCCCCACCTATGCACCATGGAAAGTCTCACCAGCTATGAACTCTAGCTAATTATTCCCATAAAAAACTTCTGGTGCTATCCAAATTCAGCCTGTAGATACTAGCAAAAGCCCACAATAAGTTATCTTCCACACTCTTAAAAGAACATGCTATGAGCATCCTCAATGGATTAGCTAAAAGCTAAATCCATTAAGTATTTAGCTATTAGAGCACAAAATGTGATCACAATGGATTAACTAAATTCCAAAGCTATAGTTGCTTTCAAAAGAATCTCCGAATTTGAATGTTACTGTACATGCATCAAATACATATTTTATCAATTATTTATCTCTCCCTTTCTTTCTATCACATATTTTATCACAATGGTTGGGTTCATGTGTTGGGGGCTGGGTTTATGCATTGATATATTAATTTGAGTTAGTGATTTATTAATTAATATATAATAGGTAGAATAGTAAAATATGATAAAATAAATTAAATTAATAATTAAAAAAATTAAATATTTTTGAAATTATTAATTACTCATTACTATATAATGAATAAATGGATAATCCAATGTGGAGATTTGATGTGAATAGCCAAAATCAAATTCATCTTATATTATTTTATTGTTATGTAATGAAAAAATAGATATTCCAATGTGGAGATTTATGTGAATGGAATAGCCAAAAGTCAAATTTCTCTTACATTCATAAAAAAATGTCCTTTAACTTTGGCTAATCCATTGAGGATGCTCTACTGTGAACTCCTCTATGAACTCCTCTATTTTCTCCATCACCCTTCTATCCCACATCACTAAAACACCTCCCGAAGCCTCATCCAATGCTAGATAAGCTCAATCCACATATGAACAGCTCTAAAAAGAACATAAATGAAGTGGGTTTTTTTTTTTAATTTTATTTAGATCACTAATTTTTACTTAATTATGTTGTTTCTAAAAGAGATAACCCTGAGTTATGTGGCCCTGTATGATTAACTGCTTAAAGTTTCATCACCCATCACAACGCTAGGTCAAACTTTATTTTAGGGGTTTAATTTGGGCGAAGCAGCTTACACACAGACCTAAACCCACAGGCATAGCAATATAGATAATATGGACGCTTGCATGTAATAAGAAAAGAAATATTGTGGGTTATATGTTAAATAGTCCATTAGATTTTGGCTCATTTGCAAATTTCTCTTTGGATGATTTCTAAAATTATCATTTAACTTTCTAGGATGTCATGTTTTAAAATGACTTTTATTTATTAGTAAGAAAGTTTATTGATATAAATTGGCATAATTCAAGTGCCCAGGACATACATGTGCATTTCCTAGTCATGATTCTCTAGTGATACAAGAAAGTCATGGAAATTCAAACCATTGAAATATCACTACAAAATAAAAGGCATTGGGGACAGATTATTTACGGCGAGAATGATCATTTGGGACAAAAACAGACTCATTTTCGTAGGAAATAATCATTTTTACAGGAAATAACTGACAACAAATAAGCAGTTTTCTTGTAGTGTATATTACAATTAACTAATGGAATAAAGGTTAAAAAAGAAGATTCTAAACTCTTCCATTGACCACTCGCAATCTTCAAAGTTTTTTGCATCCCTCTCCCTCCAAAGACACAACCAAAGACAAGTGGGAATCATCTTCTATATTGCTGAAATTTTTGAATTACCACTTAATTCTCTCCAACTAGCTAGGAACTCAATTACCCTTCTTGGCATCACCCAAGATAGTCCTACTCTAGCAAAAGAATTGTATCATAGGGTTGTGGCCACCTTGCAATGCATAAATAAATGATCTACTCTCTATATTTTTCTTGGAAATGCAACAGTAATACATTATGATTACCCGACGTTTCCTTAGATTAATTATCTATGATGGGGAATTTCTAAGGAGGTTGTCCATACAAATAAAGTTGCTCTAAAGGATGCATTGGTCTTCAATATACTCTTCTATGGAATAGAGTTGTCTTGTTTGTAGTGAGAGACTTGTAGAGCAAGTTGACAGAGAACTTCCCTTTCTTCGAATGACTCCCAACTATATTGTCTGTCTCTCCAACTCTCACCCTTGTGGAACAGACAAGGTTGAAGAACTCAGTGAATGATTTGTGCAGCTTTGAAAAATGTGGCCTTCCATTAGGGGACTCCACTAGATAGGTCTAGGAGATCTGCAATGGAAGCATACTGCAACTGCTCTATTCCAAATACACTTGGATTGGCTTCCTTGATGGCCCTATCGTCATACCAAATGTCATGCTAGAATTTGATTTCTTTCACCCACCTCAAACCCAAAGTGTCTCCATAGAGTTCTCTATCCTTTTCTTATGTGTTTTCAAAGCCCAACCCCATGTGCTCCACCCACTTCATTCGAACCCATGCACCCTAAGTAGTGCCTAGTAAAAACTTATCATCCATCCCCCCTCCCCCATAAAAACCCTCGCCGCAACTTTTATAAACGGTTGACGCCCTTCCACCTTTAGACAAGTATATTCTCATCCAACTAGTCAATCTTCTCAATATTTTTTCGATTACTTCATCTCATATAAACATAAAGGAGGCATCCAAAGGGAAACCAAAGTATTTTGTTGGCAAAGAAGAGACTTTGCACCCCCAGTATGAAAGTCATTTGATGCTTAATGACATTCTTAACTTTCTTTATTAGCTTCTAACCAAAAAGTTATGAAGATGCTTAATGACCAATCATAGCACGTCATTTGTCTAAGGAAAACTCTTGAAGCACGGACCCAAACACAAAACAGAACACGGGATGGACACAAACGAAGATAGACATTTGGTTCATCATGTGTTCTGCTCTATGCGTGGGCTCGTGCATGTAGCTCGGTTTTTTTTAATATAAAATAACTGTTTTAATCAATCATGTTATTGGAATGCATAAGAAATATACAAAAATGACTATATGTAACATAATTCTTTAACTAAAAACACAAAAAGGGATGGTGGGAGTCAAAATATTAATCCAGGCCATATTTTCTCTGATAGATTGAATAAGTTTCTAACTAATGAATGTTCCAAGAAATATTATGTTGTGTTTTGTTATTGAACCCGACTTAACTTATTTCAACTCATCTCAAATCAATCATTAATAAAATTCACTACTTTTTAAATTTCTCATAAAAAAATTAAACTCAACTCAACCTACTTCATACATTTCAACTTAAAAAGTTAAACTCATATCAATCTAAAAAAATTAAACATATCTCAATAAAACCCATAAAATATTACTATTTACAATTCAACTAAACTAATCTCAACCTTCATTCTCATCTCAAGCCATCTCTAATAGATCTGAAATGTAACGAGTGGCAAAGGAGTTTTCGTAAGAAAATAATCTATTACCTAAATAAAGGTGATTTTATCTTACACTTATTTAAAAAATAATATCACAAAAAAATTTTAAATATATATATATATTACGTCATATAATATATTAAATTTATTTTATAATAAAAATAACGTTATTACAAAATTCTTTTAGCATTTCTTAAAAAAAAAAAAGTTTGGTCCGGAGCTGCAACTCTCGTTGGTGCATTTTGTTTCTCTCAAACCCCATTCCCAGCATCTGGTTGGCGCACTGAATCTGAAGCACCCTCGGACATCAGAAACATGCTTCTTTTTTCCTTCCCTCAGTGAATCTTCTATCATTTCGAAAGTTTTCGTCAATTTCCTCAGGTCGTCCGAGCCACTTTTTTTTCTGGAAAGAGTAAGCTCTCAGTAATCAGGTAATTCTTAATCAAGCTTTACCACGATGAATCAATTTGATGAGTTTTGGATATGATGTCAATGCGTTTGCTTAGATTGTTGGGTTGTGATATATTTAGTGTGCGGTTGAATAGAGAAACGAGAACGGTACCGTTTGGCTCCGGAGAAAACCTTAGGTTTTTTCACAGAAAAGTTGAATTATTGAGTATGATATATTTTGTGATTGGGAAGCTTATAAAATGTGAATTCTTCATTTTGACTGGGTTTAGTACGACTATTTGGGTTTAATTGAAATGGCCATAACGAGATCATACGATTCAAATTATTTGTATGTTTCTATGTACATTAATTTCCATGTGATTTGGTTCATTTGATGAATTATGGGTTGTGATTTTGTATTCTGCTTTTGAAGAGAATAATCATAACTGTTCTTTTGTTTGCTGAGGAAACTTTGTAATAGAAAGTTATTTGGAAATTATTTTTCTAGTCCCTAAATTGTAACTAGGTGTTCACTTTTGTATACTTCCTATATACTTAGCTACGCCTATTTACTTGATTCAATAAAATTTCATTCTTATCCAAAAAAAAAAGAAAAAAGTTATTTGGAAATTTGGGTCTCAGGTTTTGCCTTGTGGGCATTGAGAAAATGAATTCTCTAATCAAGTGAGAGTGAAACAGCTGCTAGAATTAGTTCATTTGAAGACACGAAAAAACTAATGCTCAGGTTCTTTTCTCCTGGTTTTTGCTCACTGTCATTTATATTATTAGTTATTTTGTTTGGTAGACAAATGTTCTCCTCTTCCTGTTCTTTTTTGTTAGGGAAAAAAAAATTGAAAAGGCTGAAGATTATACGTTTTTAGGCTTTGGACGGTGTCATACTAAACTCTAACGACTTAATTTAGTATATTTTCTTTAATTATGCTTTTATTTTTTCTTAAAAGTTGATCTAGATATCATTTTAATGCCGATTGATTGTGTTTTAAATGTTGGAAGGCACCAATGGATACCATGTTAATTGCTGTTTATTGTGTTTCTAAGTGATGATTTGTATGGAAAAGATCCCCTCAGATTCTTGGTGGGAGAAAGATCCTCTCCATTTCAAATGAAATGATAGTATCCATTTAAATGTAAAATATGGGGTATTTTAGTCATTTCACTTGTCACATGATGCGAAACGACTAGAATATCCAGTGTTTTACACTAAATAGATACCATCCATTTCAAGTGAAATGGAGAAAATCCTATTCCAAATTTGAAAGCCTCATTGGGAGAGAAAGAGACAGATTAAGTAGGACGACATTTATTGCTGCCTGAGGATTTTTGGACAGCATTAAATGCTCAATAATGTCTTGAGGACTTGCTCTATGCGTCTATACACTCTTCCACTTCAGAACCTTAGCAATAATTTGAGGGGATCTTAACCCGATATGTATTTAAGTGTTAGTTAGTGTAGTGTTAAATACTGACAGATTTCACTTATGGTCTCAAATCTGCTAGAGAAGGCAAATATAAAAAACTTTCCAAAATGGGACTATATTTAGACTTGTACAGAGCAGGAGGAGCTACATGGAATTGCATAGAAAGCTGTAGGTCGAATTTTATATTTTTGGATTCTAGAAGCTCTTTCCCTTGATTTCAGTCAAGGCATTCTTTTTGAACCCATAAATTCAACCTAAAGGTTTATATGGGCTTCAAGGCAGCCCTTCCTGCTCTGTACAGGTCTATATATTGTCCCAATTTGGCAAGTTTTTTAATACTAAGCCTTCTATAGCAAATTTTTTACCATAAATGAAATCTGTCAGCATTTAATACTACATTAACTGACACCTAAATACAAATCCGCATATAAAACACAATAAAACTGAAATTAACATGATACCTATTGGCCTATCAACATTAAACACAATCAATCAGTACTAACACAATATTACAAATTTTTAAGAAAAATCAAGCATAATGAAAGAAAAATATAACAAATTAATTCCTTAGAGCTCAGGTATGCAATGGTGTCTTCATATATGACAATAAAATCACTGGGAATTTTAGGAATGTACTCTGGTATTAGAATAAGCATACGGGGATGTGTACTGTGTTCATATGTGACTAAAAGATCACTAGAAATTCTAAACATGCTGCTCTAGTATTAGAATAGCCATGTGTGATTATACACTCTCTAGGAATTTGTTATCTAGGCTTTTTACCTCACTACTTGCTTGGATGCTAAGGGAGCCTTGGTTGTGGTTTTCAAGACCACTGTTGAGCGAAGGGACCTAATTTCAACCACTAATCAGATAATTGGGTAACCAAACTTTACATCCCAAAAAACATTTTCAGTGTTGTTGACAAGGTTGAAAGTGGAGTTTTAAGTAGGCCTCAATTCAGAGCTGCCCCCAGCTCATGCTGTGGTGGTGGAGGTGTCATGAAGGTCTAGAAGTGTGCATGGCATAAATGGAAGCCTCCAAAACTGTTTGGATTTCATAGAAAACGGACCTAAGTAGAATAGCCATTAACTGACTGGATAACCAAGAACCATAATTTTTCCTCAAGACTAGGTTCTTTGATCATAGGTAGGGATCAGCTTCCAGAAAGATCAGTGAATGTTTGGGGATGATTTATTTTTTAATGGGTGAAAGCTTAGACTAACCGGTAAAAGCCACTTCCACCTTCACTGACATCTCTAAATGAAAACTATTAAGAATAATCTTCCTCATCTAATTTGCTATTCGAGTTTACTTATAAAAAATAAAAATAAAAAATTTGCTATTCTAGTTTCCTGCAGTTGAGTTTTATAAAATTGCCTTTGACTGTAAACAAAGGAAAAGGCCTTGATGTGTCTATTTTATGGTGCTCAAGAAACTAAAACTGACTTTTATGTTTTATGCTGTTTTGGTTTCCCATAAAAGAAATATGGACAGTGTAACGACCCAAGGAAAGCTCAAGTTACATTTGGGCCAATTCTCCAAAAGGACTTGTCAAGGTTATAATGAGCCCCTTAGAATCATTATAAAGGGCTTAAACATCTCCCTCCCAAGCAACGTGGGATCTCATCTGGCATCTTCTTGTACATAGTTCGAGGTATTAGAATCTTACACCCTTAAATGTCCAACGTCCTCGCCGGGCCATTCCATCATTGGTGGCACCGCTCAAGTCCCACAATTCTTGTTAGATTTGGCTCTAACATCATTTATAATGACCCTAGGAAAGCCCAAGCCACATCTAGGCCCATACTCCAAAAGAACTAGTCAAGGTTACATATGAAATTTCTTGGAATCATTATAAAGGGCTTGAACTTCTCCCTCCCAAGCAATGTGGGTTGCCATTCACCACCTTCATGTACACAATCGTAGGTGTTAATCTAGGATCTTTCTATGGAGTCAATTGTTGCATGATTCCATTTTTTAAATTTTTTTCCTTTTTAAACCAGAATTATTCATAAATAACTGAGGAGGTTCTCTTGTTTCTCTTTTGTTATTTTCTTGGAATATAAGTAAATATATATCTTTAGCCTTTTACAAACTGTCAGAAAATTATACTTTTTTTTCCCATTCAGTGAGAAACATTTCCTTTCTAATATTACTGATAGATGATCCAAGATAGCAAAATCATTGTGCTTTTAGGTTCCACGACGAGATCAATGTCGACTAATCCCTTGTTTTCAACTCTTATGTTTTACCCAAAGTTCATCTCAATCATATAGATCCATTCCCAAAACTACTTCTGAGGTTGTGTCTATGATTCTTTCACTCTTAGTGTAGTAGTCCCTTCATGCCTTTGATAAGGTTCTGAGCAGTTTGTTCATGGTTTCATATCAGTTCAATTCTATTATTTTTTATGGTGAGTGGTATGAATTATGTAAGGGCCCCTCCTCATTCCATCAGATGTCTTCATGGCTACACTAGCTTACCTTTTTTCCATTTTACCTTGAAAATGTTGTGCTTTCTTGCAGATGCCACGTTGGAGGATGATAATAGGCAATTTTGAATTACTGCATCTGTACAGTTTGTACACAGGTCTCTAAACTCTTTTTGTGATCTTAGTTCCATTTTGCAGGCGATCTGCTACTTAAAGCATCTTGGGGATGATTTGGAGATTCATTTTTCAGTCCAATGTTTTGTCATTCAGCATCTTTATCATGTCTGAAGTGAATCCCAGGAAATTTTCATGATCTAGCCTGTTGCTGAGATAGCTAAATGCTAGAGGTCTCACTACATTGCATCTGAAACAAATTAATTCCATTTATTTTCCAAAAAATGACAGAAATCTTCAGTTACACAGCTTACAGACAGTTATCTCAGATGTTCCTTGCAATACTCTTCTTTCACAGTTCTGAATACATTTTAGCAGTTGCCATGCATGGGAGATCAAACATCACCCTTAAGTCTCTTCTGATCAGCAAAGCCTACCTTTTGGCAATGGTATTTTCATTGCTGGAGTACTTAATTGAAATTGTATTATTTCCTGGGTTGAAAGAACACTGGTGGCTAAGCAACTTGGGCCTGGCAATAGTTATAATTGGCGAAGTCATACGGAAAGCAGCGATCATTACAGCTGGTCAGGCATTCACACATCTTATCAAGGTTTATCACGAGGAGCATCACAAACTGATTACTCATGGAATCTATAGGTTTATCCGACATCCTGGATACTGTGGATTCTTCATCTGGTCTGTTGGTACTCAGATAATGCTTTGTAATCCCATATCAACGATTGCATTTGCAATTGTTGTTTGGCGCTTCTTTGCGCTAAGAATTCCATATGAAGAGTATTTCTTGAGGCAATTCTTTGGGTCCCAGTATGTGGAATATTCCCAAGGAGTTCCTTCTGGGGTGCCTTTTGTGAACTGAAGATCTATTGCCTACGTACACAGGAATGCGTCGAGCTTGCTGTCACATTGTTATTAAGGTCTTAATTTCATTTTCATGAAGGAACAAGAAATGCTTCGAAGCTAAAGTGATCAATGTCTTGCAGGAGTGACCAAATCGGTTTACTCCCCTTATTGCAGCTTTATGCTTGCTGGTATTTCTCAAGCTGGGTTCTTGTTATGGTCACTTCTGATAAGAAATCACGCAACTTCTGTAGATTTTGTGTTGGTAGAAACTGAAATTAATTCAGAGTTGTTGTACCATATGGGGAAAAGGCTTATTATCTTTTCAACTCATAACTATTAACTTGTATCCTTTTTGGCAATTATTTTAATTCACCCAATTCTTATCGCACACCAGTGGTACTATATGTGAAATTTAGAATTCGAAACTGTACGCACAATCCATTTGGTCTAGGTTAAAAATTACCTTTGAATAGATCAAGTACCATGCTCCTAATGAATTGTAGAGGTGTCACACTTCCATAACAGTGACATTAGGGGCCAAATCTGTTTAGGTTGGGTCATAAGAAGTTTAATGGTTGGCTCAACCTGTGGGTTAATTGTTGGCCTATGACCATCTCTTGCTTCTGCATGTTATTGCTCATGGCCCACTTCTTATTTCGATAGACATATTAAGCTTATGTTATCTTCCTTTTGTTTTAGTGGGTTGGTCATTGCCCCATGAGTTAGAAGAAGTCTGTTAGTATATGTAGAGAACGCCTCTCTTGAAATGGCAAGCAAAACCTAATACAAAACATTTTTATCTTCTTCTTCCTTCTCTCTATGTTTTTCTAGTAGATTCTCACCCTCTAAGTGAGATTATTCGTGCAACCCCTAGGGGTGTGTTACAACTTGGTATTAGAGAGACACCGGTCTCTGTGTTATCAATCATGGAATTAACCATAGATTTAATTCTTCAAATGAAACAAGGCGATGAAATGTATTGGCAACAACTAGAAAGGTTTGGAGATAAGATTGCTACCATGAAAAAAGAAACCAGTGCAACCATGGATGCAGCTATGGATGAGACTTCTACAGCAATCAAAAATATTATTCAGGAATCAATCGAGGTTGAAACGAGTTTTACATCATTTGCCACAGTTACAGTTGCAAGTCAAAATGAAGCAAAGGAGCCAGAGAGTTTTGTTCAACTATCAGATCACCCTCTCCTTCTTCTGTTTCTTTCCATTTCATCGAACGTACCTATAAAAGCTAAAGGCCCAGCGATCGGGCAGGATCTCGGCACTACATACTCTTCCGTGAGTGTGTGGTAACATGATCGTGTTGAAATCAACACACCATTAGGTACAAATCTCACTTAGATGTCGACCGCTACTGAGAAAATCTCCCCCATGGAAGGAATCCCAAACAAAGGGCCACGTCTTGTATGGCATCCTCCATGAAAGTCCGTCCCAAATCTATGGGGCTTCTTAACCAATGTTTTGAATACCGTACCGGATGTCGTACCGGTCAAGGCACTAGAACGAAATATTTTAGTATCGGTACCGTTTCATGTACCGTTTCAGGATAGTCGATATGTGAATAAATTATATATATAAATGTATATATATAAATTATAATTTAAAATAATAGTCTATATATGAATAATTTATGTATAAATACATAGATATATAAATTATAAATAGTCTAGTCTGAATTGGGAGTCAAAAAATGAGCTTATAGTTTGAAAAAATGAAAAAAAAAAATTTAAAGACCGAAATATTGGCCGGTACACAGGCCGGTACGGTCGGTATTTCAGCCGGTACGAAACGATAACATATCTATACCAGTCCGGTGGCCAATACGAAAAATTCTGGCCGTACCGACCGGTACGGTACTGTATTTAAAACTATGTTCTTGACTCCTCCGGTGGGGGTTTTCGGCACCTTTCCATCGGATATCTTGCTAGAGTTCTTATATTTTGGTAGCTTCAAACATACATACAGCAGAAGGTTTTCGGTGATAGGGAAGCAGGTGTCTAAGGACTGTAGCTCGAATTCGCACGAGATGTGCTTGGTGTTAAATTTGAATGGGTTAAAGAGGCTGAAAACACCAATCATGCTGCAGGAGTTCATTAACCATGGCTGGGTGTACGTGGCGGGAGAGTATATTAATTGCTTGAAGCACTAGTCGCTTCCAAATATATCCGAAGAGAAGCTGAATAACAGTGATACGAAGGGTCTGTTGTCATTTTCATAGAAATTCAGCAAGAAATGAAGATGAGGAGGATAGTTGATCCTTTGCACACCAAGCAATAAAACCAGAGAAGGGTGGGTTCTCATAAATTGATCATTCGGATGAGTTGGCTGCAAATGAGTTTCAAACAAACCAGGGTGGTGAAGAGAAAACCTATAAACTTTGGATTGTTCATGTTTCGTTGTTTGAAACATATAGTTGTGATGCTTCAGAAGGATTGGTGGAAATTCCTTGTAAGAGTTGTACCGAGCAAACAAAAGGTTCATTGGGACCTCATGATATATCTACTGCTTTCGAGAAGTACTTCAAAGAAGGAATGAATGAGGATATGCAACTAGTGCATTTTGACTCTGACAGCACCCCATTTGAGCTCCATGATGCAACTACGTTGTAAAGGCAATGAAATTTTGTGAAAGACTATAGGTTGATGATAAGGTACACAACTTCTCTGCAAATGGAGGTGAAGGTCTAAAGGCACTAGGTACCTTTCTCATGCAAAATTGGTTGAGTCTTGGAATTCATTTAAGCTAAATGGGGAAGATGTTGATGAAATGCTTGAGAAGTTGAGCTTAGGTTGGTGCCATAATGTGTCAAATATGGGTTTAATATCTATAGCTCAGAAGTGTAGATCGTTGAAGTCTCTAGATTTACAAAATTGTTACGTTGGAGATCCAGGCTTAGCTATTATTGAAAAGTACTGTAGGCAACTTGAAGACTTGAAATTACGACTTTTCTGAGAGCTTGAAACTCATTGGCAAAATGGTACAAGTGGAAGAACTCTTTGCACAATTTGGCACTGTCTTTCTTTTTGTTGCTTTAGGGCTGGAATTTTCTTTAACAGCGCAAAAAATTATGAGTTTGTGTTCGCAACATATTAACAAATGCTATGCTGTGGAATTTGGGTAATGGTTGGAAGCTAGAGTTTCCCAATCGAATAGACTAGTTCACTTTTAAGGATTTTTACGATGAATGTTCAAACCAAAATATTCTAGTGATAGAGGTTCTTGAAGCATTAGACTATGGAGATAACAATCTTACTTTTTGCAGACTTGGCTCATTCATCTCTATAAAAGATGATGAGGTCTCTAGAGCCATGACAGAGCACTCCAAATTACAACATCGATTCTAAAGACGAGAAGTGGCTAGAAAAATTCAATAATGAGTATTTTACGAGGAATGATATTCATCATCCTGTTTCTGAGGGTGCTTTTGATTTAAGGATGGACAAATTTGAGAAGGCTTATTATTGTCATCTTGATGATTTTCTAGGGAAAAAGGCAGCTGGTAGTCTTTGTCTGGGTCTAGGTGGGAGTGAAGTAGTAGAAGCTGCGAATAATTACTGGATGAAGAAAGCAAGGAAAAGTGAAGGTATGGTAGATCGAGCTAATGTAGAGGTCCGAAGAAGCCAAAACACTACAACGGGTTTGTCAAAATCTATGAGATCACCAGATGAGGAACATGTTGACCTTTTGCTTGAGTCTCTAGATAGTGTCTTCAAGGACTCTAGCCCATCTAAAGACTACTTGAGTAAAAGAACTGTAGATGCTATTGAAGGAAGCGGTAAGAATCTTAACTCTAATCAAGTTTTATGATCTTCTATACTCAGTATTAATAGGGATTAGCTTGGGAATATTGCTTGGTCTTATGTTGTTTTTGGACAAAGGGACCGGATTGTCTTTTCTAATATATGGAGAACTCTAAGCCACTTTGAGGAGCAAGAGATTTTAGAGTAGTATAGGGAGGATATCATGTTTGCCTCTCAAGTCCATCTTGTGAACCAGTGCTTTAATCTAGAATACCCACAATTTCAGTTGTCTTGACAAGTACTCTCGAGGAGACAATTGCTCGTTCAAGAAAAAATACGAGGTTGAGTAGTAATAAGACTTCATTCTTTCAGAAAGGGATTAAGCCTGATGTATATACTTACACTACCCTTTTGTTGGGGTTTGAAAAAGCTGGCTAGGATGAGTCTACAAAAGAGGTTTTTGACCAAATGTTCTCCCAATATGTTGTCTCATTCAATGCTATGATTATGGGCTTTGCAATAAATGGTGTAGAGGATGGAAATTTCGACTGGATCACTAATAATAAGCTAGAAGTTAATAATTTCTCTTTATCTTTTTGTTCAAGTTTGACACCTACAAATGCTAAAGCCAATGTGGCTACTTGAAGATTTTGTCAAGAGTATTGTGAATTGTGAGGAACTTCCCCTGAAAATCTCCTAGAAATGCTACAAGAAAACAAAGTCTTCAAGGTTATCTACAAGAATTTGATCAACAAGTGTGATGCAATCAATGATAATGTTGTTGGTTAGTTCAAGAAATTAAAGCAAGAAACTTGTCTAAGCTACAAAGGAAGTTTTAAAGTATAATAGCGCCTTGTGGGCAAGGTCCTTGAAGGGGGAGGGTTTGTCACACTTTTGTAACAGTGATTGTAATGACTTGAAATAAATTTTATATGTGAATTTCTTTATACCCTAGAAACGTAATGAACTCCCGAAAGGATTTCAGGTTTTTGTCCATCAGTGTAGTCGAATCTCAATCCACTATGCTGACAGAGTTGTCTTTCTATTTAATTAAGGCACTTAGGAGTATAAGTTTACGAAACTAATTCCACCAGTGGACTCAGATGAATATTTAGGATTTTACGGTGCAATAAAAAGTTTCGAGTTTTTCGGATGAATAGTGGACGAGAGTGCCTTTCTATTTAATCAAGGTACTTAGGAGTAATATTTTACTAGACGAATTGTACCATTAGACTCATAGAAATACTTAGGATTTTATGGTATAATAAAAAGTTTTGAATTTCTTGAATGAATAATAACACTTCAAGAGAGTGTCACGTGGCAACTGGTTCAAATAGTTGTCATATAGCTGTCAAATTGTCACTTAGGATCCCTAGGAATACTTTCTAGTTGGAAACATAGCACAATCCTAACCATCAACTTGGAAACCCTAGGACACATGTCAAGTGGAGGACAAATATGCAAGTGTCAAAATATAAATCAAGCCATGTGATCATGTCTCTTACTCTAAACACTATTTTTTCAACCAAAAAAGAGTTTCAACCCTAATAAAACTCCAAATCATTGGAAGCCAACTGAAATCCTAAATCTTTGGAGAAAACCAAAACCCTAAATAGAGTTCCAAACCCTAAATCACTCGTTTTGATTAAATGATTTCTCACTTGGTTGAATCACTTTCACACGCAACTAGTTTCACACTCTTACACCCTTAATCACTCCCTTACATCTTTGTAATTACATTTTACGAAGAAAAAACTACATTTAGACTTAACCCTAGCCGAAACCCTAACTAAACCCCATTGAAACCCAAAATCGAGGCCATTCAGTTAATCCAATTTTTGGCTCAACCAAAACCACCTTTTGGCCCAAGCTTCTTGAGCAAGTTTTCTCCTCCTTATAAGGCCATACCATGGTTGTCATGCCACGTCATGATTGGTACCAAATAGTGGCTTTATGGCAACTCAAACCACCCGACATCAGCCCTCACCCATTCGGCCAGAACAACAATAGAAACTCAACTACTGTGCAGCCCTTTTTCCTCCTCTTTTTCAGCAACCACCCTCCCATCCAAGGGTCATTCAAACACCCACCATGTCAACCCTTAACCTATAACCCACGTCCACCCCATTTGCTTCCCACACTTTTTATTTTTTTCACTTGTCTTCCAAGAGAGAAACTGAGAGAGAGTTGAGAGAGATTTTTTGGCAGCTTGTGTTCTAGCATTTCAATCCTCGATAAGTTATTGTATTGGTTCAATTCTCTTTTATTTTATTTATTATTGAGCATAGTTTACATAAGTGTAGATTGGTGAATTTTTCTTAGAATCTTGATGGATGAAAGTTGGGTTTGATGATGGAAATGTTTCGATGTTGATAGTGTTGGTGTTTGTGTGAAACTTTGAAATTTTAGTGATATTATTTATCAAAATAGTGAGTATGTCTTGATATGGTGAAGTGCTAACATGTTTATATGCAAGTTATGAGTTGATTCAAAGCATGTTAGTATTTTTATAAAAGAGCTTTGCATGAATACAAAGTGTTAGAAACCATTGGCTCATAATAGTTTCTATTTTGGCTTAGGTTGCGATTTTAGTCCTATGAACTTGATCCTATGGCTTTAATTTTCATATATATTGTTCTTGAATCATTAATCTATGTATTAAGGTTTATTTTGAAGAGTTATGGTAAAAACTCAATCTAGAGGCTCTCAAGATTGATCATATGTTTTGATGAAATGTTCCATGACATGCAAAATTTAATACTTAGATCAGGTTAAAATTTGAATTGAGGTAAATGGATATGTTATTTGAAGATTTATTGCATAAAAATTAAGGATCTAGTCACTTTGTTTCAAGTCCAAAGCATGTTATACTTGGTTTCATAGTTTTTATGCAAACCGATTGTTCTAAGTTGTATTTTGTGATTTTGGTTATTTTTTCAAGCATGCTATCACTTAGGTTTGAATGATGAACATGTTAAGAGTTTTGGAGTCCTTGGAGTTGAGTTGAAAGTGTTAGACCAAGAATATCATGAGTCGGTTCTATTTAACCTTATCTTGATGTTTTGGCATTTTGTATGGTGTAGCGAGTTTAAGTTTTCATAAAATGTATAAATTGGTGTCTTATCCTGATTTTAGAACTTAGGATATGATTTTTTAGAATTTCTAAAATCGGTTTAACCATGTTATTATGTTGGATGGTCAAGTAGCAACAAAATCATGTTTTTAAGTATGTTTCTCATAGTTGTTATTAGTTTTAAATTTTTCTAAGTTCATAATTAGATTTAGGACAAAATTTAAATTTCTCATGTAAATTTTGGTAAGTTTTAGAATTCATTTGCAAAATCCTTATTTTAGGGAAAAATTTGTAATTTTTCACAAGTAGAAGGGTAACTTTGCAAATTTAGCACTAAATTAATAAATTTTATGTTTATAAGAATTTAGTGGGAGTTTCTAACCCTTGAAAATATCTCATTTTGGTTCTTTCACTTTTTACATTTGCTTTACAATATGTTATATCACTATAAGTTAGCTTCTAACTTACTCTCGGTCTATTTATGTATGTGCGGTAGTAAGAGTTATATTGTTTTTATTCATATCTTTTATGCTTATTGTAAATGTTATAATATATCATGTCATGTCATCAGTTATCTGTTGCATATTTATTTGTTACACGAATGTCATATCATCAACTACTATTACACGATTATCTGCTATATGTTTATCTATTACATGAATGTCATGTCATTATCACAAGTCATGAATATCATGTCATCTGTTACATATTTATCTGTTACATGCCACGAATGACATGTTATTTGTTACATGAGTTACGTCTAAGTAATACATGAGTCTTTTATTTTATCACGATCCCAAGTGTTAGGATGATGAATTATCTTAGTGGAATTCCTTTGTCCATACTAGAGTATTTGAATTGGATGTAAAATCTTCTAGGTTGATGAAATATAGTCAACAGACTTCAAATAAGACTTAAGTAACTAGTTACCAAAGCGAATTCAGGCACCACCATCAACCCAACGACGGTGGTGCCAAATACAAGTTTAATAGTTTATTTGTTCAATTATTATGACATACTCACAGCTGGCGTAGATGTCTGTGATGTCTTGCTATACAGACAGGAGCACACGACCATTGGTAGTCATGGAGCATCCGCGATTTCACGTTAATCAAACATGTATATATAAGAAGATCATATTCATGTCAAATCAGGTCATATTTATATCAAGTCACATCTTGTTCATGTATAGCCATGCTAATTATCAAGTCATGCCATACATGTGCAAGCTCATATCATGAAGTATACATGTCATTTACTGTCATGCATGCTTATTCATACTGTTGGTAGCTTAGGAGCCTTACTTGTTGAGATTTTATAATCTTATTGTGGTATTCCCAACTACCATTCCCCAGAATGGTAGACGATGTGCCAAGACTTGGAGAATCCGTTTACCACCAACTAGACGCAGTCGAATAAACCATGGAGCGATGACGAGGAGTTGATAGCGACAATACTCCATTTTCTGGATATGATTTCGGATATTATAGCCGAGCTATATGAGTGGCTTAGTGATTTAGTTCAATAGTTTATATTTCATGTCTGTACTATGGAGGACTGTCTCCAGTACCTATTTTGATACAGACTTCTTGTTATAACTTTTGGAAAATGTGAATACTATGACATCATGATTATGTTTTTGGATATAGTGTTTTTGGTACATTGTGTATTGCTCAAAGAAAAAAATGTATCCGTAGTGTTTATTGCATAATGTTATATGCATGTTAGGTGCATTGCGTCCTTAACAGTCATAATGGGGATATATAACCTTGTGCTGCATGTTTCAATGCTTCAAAGTTCCATCAAGTCCCCAACGAAATTTGTGGGAGTCACAGTAACAGGGGCCAAAGCCATATTAGGCTTAGGTTGGGTAATAAAAGTTTAATAGTTAGGGGCTTAGCCAGTGGGTTAAGTGTCGGCTTGTGGCCATCTCTTTCATTTCCATGTTATTGTTGATTGGGCCATGGCCCACTTCTTACTTTGATATAGATATATTATACTTATGTTATCTTCCTTTTGTTTTAGTGTGTTGGTCATTAGCTTATGAGTTAGAAGAGGTCAGTTGGTATATGTAGAAAACGCCTATCTTGTAATGGCAAGCAAAAACTAATACAAAGTATTTATATTTTCTTATTCCTTCTCTCTATGTTTTTCTAGGAGGTTCTCACCCTCAAAGTGAAATTATTCGTACAACCCATGTACACCCGAGGGGTGTTATAAGTGGAAAGAAATTCTGGTTGTACTTCATCTTGAGTTTGCTCCTTTTTGGAGTCCCACATCGGTGGGATTAGAGAAGAGGGGCAAGGCTCATGGCCTATATAAGGAGGCTTAGCCTCCTTGATTCAGTGCACTAAGTCATAAGTTTAGCTAGTAACTTGTGACTCTAGTAAAATTTCTATGTTGTCCTTTTTTCTTGTAAAATGGGAAGAGGTGAGAGTTAAAGTTTTGCTAGTGGTGAAGCTTTGTGGGTGTCCTTGGGGTGAGAAGAAAAATTATGTGATTGTAACAATTTTTCACATAGTGAATTTTCTTCTCTTGGTCTAGTGGTTTTTCTCATGTTTTAGGAGTTTTTCACATAAATTATTGTATTGTTATTATTTCTCTATTTTTCTTGATATTCCTGCAAATGGTGGATCCTGGGGGATGAATTTGTGAGGTCCAAATTCCCAACAAATAGTATCAGAGACTGGGGTCCTTTTGGAGGGGTGGAGTTTTGGTGTGGTAGTATGGATACGTACAGTCTAAGGAGGTTCTGTTTAGGAGATTAGAATTTAAGCAGGACCATTGTGACCTTCCAATCTTTCCTAGGAACTTTGAAATTCTGTCTAGGAAAGGAGAATCTTTCATGGGAACTTACTTAGTGAGTATTATTCATTTCTATGGTAAAATTCATCGAAGCAATGTAAGGAAGTATGGCTTCAAATCCTATCAGATTTGAGGTGGAGAAATTTGATAGCAAAATAAATTTTGGCTTGTGGCAAGTTCAAGTCAAGAATGTTTTGATTCAATCAGGATTACACAAGGCCTTGAAGGGTAGACCAACCCCTGAAGTCAGCGTGACTGGTGAAACAAAGAGCAGATCTGGAATGAGCAATGAAGATTGGGAGGATCTGGATTTGAGAGCAACAAGTGTGATATGTCTATGCTTGGCCAAGAATGTTCTTGCAAATGTGCATGGAATATCTATGGCAAAGAAACTCTGGGAAAAGCTCGAAAAGTTGTATCAGATAAAGGGTGTCTTGAATCTGGTGTACCTAAAGGAGCAATTTCATACACTGTGGATGAGTGAAGGTACGACTATTTCAAATCATTTAAGTGTTCTCAATGACATTATCTCTAAGCTAGAATCTATTGGAGTTAAAATTGATGATGAGGATCAAGCCTCGAGGCTCATTTGGTCTCTTCCACCTTCCTATGAGCATATGAAACCTATTCTGATACATGGAAATGAGAAAATATTTTTTTCAAAGGTTACTAGTAAACTCTTTTCTAAAGAGAGAAGACTAGGTGGTGGAAGAAATGGTCCACCTGAGAACTTAGCAATGGTAGCAACTGGAAATGGGAAGAAGAAAAACTCCATGAAGAAGAAAGTAGTCTACTGGGATGTGGAGTCTGTGGACAATCTAGGCACGTCAAGAAAATTTTTCAAAGAACTGGAGCAAGTTCAACAAGTGGCTCCAAGTCAATAAATGGAGATGCTGATAATGAAGCTAATTTTTTGTCTCTCTCCATGGAAGACGATTTCCTTTGAAGAGGGACATGTACATCCTCATGGCATGCGGCTAAATCCCAAAGTTGTCATGATAGAGGATGTGTTAATGTTAGCGGGTCCACAAGTTTGCACACAGGCATTGGTTTGGCATTGATGTAGGGTGTGTGGTGGAAATTCACCATAATTTTCACCACACACCATAATTTACACCATAATTTTCAGCAAGGTTATTTTCGGCATGAGCGGAAATTGAAATTTTGGGAATTGGTTTGTTCTGAGTGGGTATGCTTTTATGGTGGAGTATGATAGCGAAAGTTATGAAAATCTTCATCCAGGTGGAGCGTGTTGTGGGACTAGTCAAAGTTGCAAGGTGGAGATTGTTGAGTTTTCTCCTTTTTGGAGTCCCACATCAGTGGGATTAGAGAAGAGGGGCAACGCTCATGGCCTATATAAAGAGGCTTAGCCTTCGTGATTAAGTGCACCAATTCATAAACTTAGTTAGTAACTTGTGACACATGTAAAATTCCTCCATTATCATTTTTTCTTGTAAAAGGGGAAGAGGTAAGAGTTAAAGTTTTGCTAGTAGGGAAGCTTTATGGGTGTCCTTAGGGTGAGGAGAAAATTTGTGTGATTGTAACAATTTTTCACATAGTAGATTTTCTTTTGAGTCTGATGGTTTTGCTCCTGTTTTGGGAGTTTTTCAAGTAAATTCTTGTGTTGTTATTATTTTTCTATTTTTCTTCATATTCCTACAAAGGGTGGATCCTGAGAGTGAATTGGGAGGTCCAAATTCCCAACACTTCCCTATGTACCCCATTCTCCCAAATATCAGGATCTTGTTCTTCATACCCCTCTCTCTCTCTCTCTCTCTCTCTCTCTCTCTCTCTCTCTCTCTCTCTCTCTCTCTCTCTCTCTT
>QEOT01124117.1:103579-155922 GCA_003123785.1 Pterocarya stenoptera
TCTCCCTCTCTCTCTCCCCCTCTCTCTCTCTCTCTCTCTCTCTCTCTCTCTCTCTCTCTCTCTCTCTCTCTCTCTCTCTCTCTCTCTCTCTCTCCTGATAAATTATGAGTTCTGTGATTTTCTTCCTCTTCTTCTTCTTTTTCCTTCTTGCTGTTGGTTTAAGCACTTCACTTCCTTCCTGTTGGTTCTTATTAGACCAACTACTTAACCTCACTTTGCAGATAACTCCCTTTATTGCTTAATCGGTGACAACTCTTGGAACGCCACCTCCCATAAAAAATACAAAACAAATCAATGAAAAGGAAATCCAATTCATACTATAGATAAATTAGTCTACAATTATGCTGAGTCCAAATTTCTACACTGAAACACCTTTCCATTTCCACACTGGTCCAGGAAATCAAGGTTGTAAAGAACTGCCACCATTGTCACAGAACACAAGAAAACCAGTACTGGCCCGAAGATCCAAAGTAGCAAAGGAAGTGCCACATAGAAAATCCTATTGCCCACAATGCTTAAAAGGTAGCCCTTCTCTAAAACATCAGAAACATACTGTGGAGTCGTTACGGACATAGGGTCCTCTAGGATGCTAACAAGGATGTTTACTTTGTTTAGAAAAGTAATAGACATAGAGAGACTGAAAAAGGAGAATAGGAAGATAATTAGGAGGGTGGCATATTTTAAAGATAGCATGAATTCCCCTTGAGCCCCATAAACAGTGTCATTGAGTGGCTTCTTAACACTGTATGTGCTACTTATGATTGCTGCGAGGCCTGCGCATAGAACGATAGAGGTGGTGGCCATTAAGGTTGATCCCATGATCATGTTCCTCAGGGTTTGGACTGCCAGTATGCTCCTTTTGTCTGTGTCCTGCCAACAATTCAAAGGTTTTTTTTGTTTCAAATAGAAATTGGCACAAATGATTCGATGCATGGCTTATAGTACATGAGCACCATGAGTCCAAAGTAGAGTGATTAGAATCTCTTTTTACTCTTTCTTTTAATTGATCTTGTTAGTAACTTTACTGTTTGTATCATACCTAAAGCACAATAACTGAGAAAAAAAATACTCTTGAAGTTATTGCCGAATTTTAAAATTCTAAATGAGAAAAAGGTAAATAAATAAAGTGTATCTTACAATATTTATTGATATCCGTATAAACTTCTTGAAAAATATTCACTATATATTCAATAAATATTGTAAGACCATTTGATGCAGCCAGATAGACCACATTGGACCAAGGAGTGCTTATGTGGGTGAAGTACATGAAAAATCTGGAAAAGATAATTAATTTATGGTACCTTCATCATCGCGGGGACCCAGAAGCGCTGTGCCTTTGAATATGTTCCAATGAGGGTGGTGAGCGGATGCATACGGACTCTATACCACAGCCATGCGTGATAGGCAATGTTTATCAGCACACCTGAAGGCACAAGCACCATATCCAGATAACATTTCCTCCATTCCATCTCTCTCTCTCTCTCTCTCTCTCTCTNGCTTGCATGAATACGTTTGTCTTTGGAATATATCTCTACTATCTACAGCTAGCTCTATATATACAGGCAATATTCCAATGCAAAAACAAAAGAGATCAAAGCAATCCCATGCAGTTACTCTTATAACTAAATAAGATACCGAGACTAGGTAATGGAAGTTGCATATAATATATGTCTAGGTACGTGTGTGTGTGTGTACTGTGTGTGTGTATAAGCTGCCTAATCTGAGGGAATATTATTGCTTTCCAATCTTTATGGTTTGTAGGTAGAGCTAGGGCGGTGGTGGTGGTGGTGGTGGTGGTGGAAGCCATTTGCCTATGGTATAAATGCCAAACTGATTGAATGTCACTAGTATATTAATTAGGAATATGCTTGTCAATAAAAAGAGTTTTTCCATTTTCGCATCTTTCAAGACGAACATGTCTCGAGTATTGTTAAATGCTTTTTATGATCTTCCAAAAAAAAAAAAGTATCTAATCAACAAAAAATTAAAAATCTTATGCTTTCACATGCAATCATAATTCCAATATTTCCGAACACACTTTCAATATATATATCCTACCATTTCCAAAGAGATATATATATATAAGGGGTTTTCTTTTAAGAAAAAATAATATATCTAGATCATACTTTAACACAACATTTTGAGCTTTATAATAATTGCTTTACGATGAAGATGAATATAGTATAGACATACATGCATAATAATTGTACGTATCAGCATTAATGTGATGTTCACTTGGAGGAGAAGGTGGTGTTCCATCCCCTTCTAGAAATGTTTGGTGTGAATGTACTATACAAAATTCATTTTCTTTTGTTTATACCTTATGGTTGGTCTGTTTTTAAGTAATTAATTGCTTTAACTTCTTCCCTGTTTACTTTTATCTCTGCTTTTTTCTAGACATGAAAATTCTGTTTCTATACGGAAGCTCCAGCGTGCATGGCCAATGGGGGCCTGTCGAACACTGTTCAGAATTCCTCTTTATCACTATCTGGTTGTATTCCACGTAGCTCTATATATGTATATATATATATATATATAGTGACATGAAT
This sequence comes from Pterocarya stenoptera, assembly GCA_003123785.1. Classification (NCBI taxonomy): domain Eukaryota; kingdom Viridiplantae; phylum Streptophyta; class Magnoliopsida; order Fagales; family Juglandaceae; genus Pterocarya; species Pterocarya stenoptera. The sequence continues at coordinate 106,129 of QEOT01124117.1, forward strand.
TATCTGTTTTGAGTGACTCTTTCAGATCTCCTAATTTATTCGGATATTCCTCTTTCCATGATTCGACATTTTATTCTTCTGTTCAGAACAACTTATTAATTTAGAACAATTTTCCTTTTCAGTATATATTTATATATATATATATATATATTTATATATATATATATATATACCAGGAAGAACAAAAAAACAAAGATATGATCTGCGATCTTCTTCCTGTCATTACTACAATCATAGTGTACGGAGAAAACCGACTAGAAGATTGGCATTAACTACGATAAAGCTCATGATTAATCAAGCCTTGCCTTTCTCACAAGCCTTATATATCTCAATAATCAGTTTTTTTTTTCTCTAAATGATGAAACCTTTCATTAATAAGCTAACAACCGTAGTACAAGAGAAATAGAAAGCAAACTATTATTAAAGAGTACTAGGGACAGCTAAAAAGAGAAAACTGGTGGATCTTTTCTACTATGAAACTCCAACATACAATCTGGGAGCTTGATGAGGGGTATATCTACAAATAAATTATTTGAAGATGCCCATTGCGCCAAAGTGTGTGCGCACCGATTCTAAGCCCGGTGTATTTTTACAGCTTTCCACCTTTCAAAGCTGTTGAGCAAAAGACGAGTATCTCTTGTTCTGCCTTCAATGGACCAGTCTGATACATTTTGAGTGTTTTGTAAAGCTGAGATTACCACCTGGAAATCTCCTTCAATTATGATGTTCTTCCAATTTTTTTCTACTACCATCTTGATGCCAATGAATGCTACTAAAGCTTTCCCACTATTAGGATTACAAATAAAGGAAAATTCTGTAGTAGAGCCCACTATTTTACCTAAATGATCCCTACCTACTGCAGCGGCTACACTACCAGATGTCCTAACTGCTACATCAAATGAAACCAAGATCTGACCTATGTTTGGGGGTTCCCAAATTTGGTTTACCTGATTAGACTTAGAGACCCAAGCATTCCTATGATCCTGATAAATCTTCAGAGTATTAGCAACAAATTGATCAATAGGGGAAGGTTGAGATCCATGAGTGATTTGATTTCTATAAAACCACAAACAGTCCATGGCTATTATAGCAAACAATTGGAAATGATTACTGTCTTGAGAGTGGATATTGAGATGAGCAGCAGGATCTAAAATGGACTTAATCCAATTTGTGATATCTTGCCCTACAACACCAATGTAAAGGAAGGAGATTGTCTCCAAAGAATTATAGAATAGGGACATTCTAGAAATAAATGGGAGGTAGTTTCTTCATTTGACTGACAAATAGGACAGAGAGCATGATCATTGTCAAGTGGCAAACACTGCTTTAGACGGGATCTAGTAGGCAACACATTATTCAGAATTTTCCAGACAAAAAGTTTAAGACGGTCTTGAATTCAAAGAGACCAAAGCTTTTTCCATGTGCTAGGAGTATGGCCTATTTTAGAATTATGAGATGAAGAGACAATAGCAGCATATGCTAATTTTACAGAGAAATTTCCACTTAAGTGGTGAAGCCATTTAATATCATCTCTCAGATTTTGGTAATTGAATTGAGTAAGCGGAATTTTAGAAATTTCTCTTATTGTTTGCCCTGTGAAAAAAGCCTGAAGCAAAATGATGTTCCACCTCCTTGGTTCTTCTAAAATTAATTCAGAGACTTTTAAACCAGGATCTTTAAAAACATCGCTTGATGCAGGGATAGGAAGAGCCAGTAAAAAGGTGGGAATCCAGGAGTCATTCCAGACATGAGTGGTTGATTCATTATTGATGTGATGACAGAAACTGGTAGCAAGAAACTCTCTTTGCTTACTCAAATTTTTCCAAAACTTAGAGTCACTTTGCTTAATGGGAACTTTTAGCCAAGAAGATGCTTTCAGATATTTTTGAGAAATGACATTTTTCCAAAGGAAAAGTCCTTACTGAGAAGGGACCATCCTAACTTACTCAAGAGAGTCTTGTTAAAATTAGAGATGAGTCTAACGCCAAGTCCACCCATGGATTTTGGTTTGCAAATGGAACTCCAAGATTTTGGAGTGAAATTATGAGTCTTTTTGGAATCAAAGCCCCACCAAAACCTCATAAAGGACTTGTCAATATTCCTTGCAACACTCTTAGGGATAAGGGTACTAGACATCAAATAGGCTGGAATGGAACTAGCTACAGATCTAATCAAAGTTGTTCTACCAACCTGAGACAAAAGTTTTGCTTTCCAACCAGCAAGATTGCCTTGAATTTATCCTTGATGCCATCATAAAGACTTGTGTTGGTCCCATTCAGAGTTAAGTGAAGGCCAAGGTATTTAAGCTTGTTCGGATTAAGTTTGAAATCTAAAACCAATCTGATACTTCTAATAGAAGTAAGGGGGTTAATTTGCTGAAGTGAATGGAAGATTTGTTTTTGTTAATCCTTTGGCCAGACCAGGTAGAGTATTTTTCAAGACACCTAAGAAAAGATTGAACATTGCTAACAGAAGGTGGTCCAAATAAGATGAGGTCGTCAGAGAAAAGAAGATGAGTTAGAAGGGGGCCACCCCTTCCCATTTTAATACCTCTAATGTAACCCAAGTTTTCTTCCCTATTAGTAAGCCTAGAGAGAACCTCACTTCCTAAGATGAAGAGGAACGGAGAAAGGGAGTCTCCTTGTCTAAGCCCCCTAGAGGGAACAATATGGCCACAAGGCTCACCATTTATAAGTACAGAGAAAGAAACCGTAGTGATGCATATTCTAATCCAATTAATCCACTTGGGGTGAAATCCTAGACAATTAAGAATGTTTAAAAGAAACTCTTACTCCATGAAATCAAAAGTTTTTTCCATGTCAATTTTTAAAGCCATCAACCCCCTTTTTTTCTTGGTTTTTTTCATATAATGAAAATTTTCTTGTGCCACAATTGTATTATCTTGAATAATTTTTCTAGGAATAAAAGCAGATTGATAGGGGGAAATAAAAAAATTGAGCACTTTCTTCGATCTATTTGCAATAATTTTATAACACACATTCGAAAGGCTGATTGGCCTAAAATGTTGAACATTTGTAGGAGAATCAGTTTTGAGAATTAAAACAATATGTGTGTGATTTAGTTCTTGAAAAAATTGACCATTTTCAAAGAAAGATTTTAGTGCTCTAATTAGATCCTCCTTTATAATCTCCTAGTAGTGTTTATAGAAAAAACTCGTAAACCCAACAGGACCTAAGGATTTAGAAGATGGAGTTTGCTTTATTGTTTCAAAAATTTCTTGTTCAAAGGGGATTTCACACAAAAAGCAATTGTCCTTGGCAGAAATTTTTTCTAGGAAAAGATTTTCAAGATAATGCGGAAAAACTGGGGATGTAGATTGATAAATGTGACAGAAATGGTCTAGAAACATGTTCTTGACCATACAGGGGTCATTGATCCACTGGTTTGAAGAATCCTTAAGACAAGAAATATCATTTCTTCTCCTACGCATTGTGGAAGTCATGTGGAAAAACTTCATGTTAGGATCTGTGGTAGTCAACCATTGAATTCTAGATTTCTATCTCCAGAGAATTTCCTCATGTTTCAATTGTTCAGTGAGACACAATTTCAAATGTTCCTCTAAGTTTAGATTGAAATCAGAGGGTTCCTCATATTGGACTTGAGACAAATGAAGGTTGAGTTGCTTGATGGAGGTTTGAATTTGACCAAAGCTTAGTCTGTTCCAAGATTTTAAGGCTTTCCTGACAGCTTTAAGTTTTTGGAAAAAGATGAATGAGGTTGAGCCTGTTGAAGTGATCTCCCAGTTACTCTTGATTACTTGAAAGCATGTCAGGTCACGAACCCAAAACTCCTCAAATTTGAAACAATTACTACTTTTTCTTGGAAGATGAGGTATCTAAGAGAAGAGGGGCATGATCTGAAGAGTAGATAGACAAGTGCTTAATTTTGGTATCCGGGAAAAGAAGAGTCCAATTAGGATTTGCAGTACCCCTATCTAGCCTCTCTCTAATATGAGCTTTACCAAACCTCCTATTAGTCCAAGTAAATTTAGACCCTTCAAAACCTAAATCCCCTAACCCATGTTGGTTCATAAAAAGTTTTAATCCTGTAGGATTTGAGGATGAGGCAAAGGGCCTACCACCAGTTTTTTTCGACTGTCTAACAACAATATTGAAGTCTCCTAATCCTAAAATGGGTCCTAGAAAGGCATCAGCTATAGAACTAACAATAGTCCAAAAGTTATGCTTTTCTTTCAAATGAGCAAGACAATAAACTAGTAAAAGCAACCAAGGCATATTCACAGGATCCGAGTACACTAACAGAGCCATAACATTACTATTAACAAAGATAGGTTCTACATCCACTCCAAAAAGCCACATACATATTAAACCTCCCCATTTCCTGGGGGAGGGCTATGCAAATACAAGTTAAAACCTAGTCTATTCACAACACCAGCAGTCTTATTATCCGCAAGTAGAGTTTCTGAAAGAAAAATTAAATCAGGGAGGTGAGTCCTTATTTGTGCCCTCAAACTACGCATTGCAAGAGGCCGGGCAATGCCTCTGCAATTCCAAACTAGAAGCCTAATGTCAAGGGTGGTGGCAGGTTAGGGCCCGCCACCTCAGCCACTTCATTCTCAGAATTTTCTTTTTGATTAAGGGAGAAAAAGTTACCTGCCGCCTCAGGGTTCTGCTGTAGAGCTTTACCTTTCAATTTCAAATCCAGCTTTTCCTTTTTTACCTTTTTTCAGTCCTGTTTCTTTCACAAATGTTGCAAGTGTCTCAGTCACGTCCTCAATGTCACCAATGTCTTCGTATGTTTGAGGGCATGTGACTATGGGGCATTGTGCTGCAGCTCTCTTCTTAGGACGAATCTCGCTATCAGTGTGCTCTAGTGCTCTCTTGCTAGTTCGAGCAGCAGTTTCCAGAAGTGGTTTCGGAGTGGGGCTGGTTGGTTTTGGAGATAGGGTATGCTTGGGTTGACTGATTGCGGTGAGGGGAGAGGTAATGGATGAGATTAAGTCAACATGATTATATAGGGACGAGGTAATGGTTTCAGGTGGGTTTGCAGTTTCTGGGGTTTTTGTCAAAACCGAATTTGGGAAAGGGGCATTTAACTCCAGGGATGGAATCTGATTCTGGCCATGTGTTGCAATTTGGTTTGGCTTATGAGTTTTCTGGAAGTCACTAAATTTCAACCGAGTTTCCAAAGGTTCTATTTTTGTGGATGGGCTTAAAGTGATAGGTCGATTGGCTGGGTAAGATTGAATTATGAATATGGGCCCATTAAGAATGTCAAAACTTTTCAGAATCTAGTTGTAGACTGATTTCCCTGAGTGATATGAGCCGGTCACTTCCTGTCGCACTTTTGGATTTGTTTCAGGTTTGTTTGACTTAAGTAACGTACGTGGGCCATCTAGAGGTACACCTTTTGGCCTGTTGAGAGAAGTAATTTTCTGCTGGGTCTAACTTTTGCTGCTGAACTCCTGAGGGCCAAAGATATCGTGGGTTAATATTGGGTGGCTCAAGAAGGGTCTGTTGTCAGAGGTAGTTAATGTTGGGCTGGTTGGCATTAATGGGTTCACAGATACTGTTTTGGCCCACTGTTCATCTTCTTCCTCTTTTGCTGTCTGCTTGCTTTTGTCAGTCAATGGAGATTTACTCATAGTTTCACTGCTCCAGGCCTCTGTATTGGGTACTCCAGCAAATGTATTGATTGTATTTCCACTATTTTCTAGCTTGGAGTAGCAGTTTACCTTGTCTACAAACATCTTGCCTTTTTCTTTGCTAAAAAAACGTTTTTTCAATGGATGCCCTTTCTTGCGAACTGTTTGAGACGGGTTCTCTTATTCGTACTAGAGGAAGAACTCATCGCTGCTGTCCTGAGTTAAAGTTGGGCTTGGAGTTATGAGAGTCCCTCACCGCGATAGGTCGTTGGATGCCTATACAATCTGCATTGTGTTCCTCATGAGGATATCCTGCAACCTGGACCAGCTCTGGTTCAATGATTGTTGGTTGCAGGATCAACCTGGGTGGCATTCCTACAACTGGATGATTAACTTCCTGAAGTTGTCTTGGGATTCTCCTAAAGTTTGAGCTTTCAGCTAGCATCCAAGGTCCAAACCTTGAATTTTATGGTATGAAAGCATGCACAAGACATGTCTGGGCTACTTGTCCTAAGTGACTACAGCAGTAACAAAAGTCTGACAATCATACTTGAGTAGAATTTTTTTTGCTACTCGGTCAGGTCTGTTGAGATCAAACCCATCCAACAAAGGATTCTCAATATCAATCTCTACTCTTATGCGCAGAAACCTTCTCAAGGCTACACCGAAAATTGAAGCTCTATCAACTTCCAATAAAGTCCCAAGAACATTGCCTATCGGCTCAACATTTTGGTTTGTGAGCATCTCCAAAGGGAGGCCATGCACTTGTACCCAGAAAATAGAGGTCTTTAGACTTACCTCTTAGATGCTCAATCCCAGAGGCCAGTTCTTCAAAACCATATGAAAACCCTTGAAATTCCATGGCCTGTTTGCTAGGATTCTGTCCTTGTCTTGCTGATTCGGGAACGTGAATAAAAACGTATTTGTTTCTATATCCTCAATCAGAAAGCCCAGAACGAAGCTCCATACTGCTTTTATTGTGATATGAAAAGTTTTTCCGTTGAGTGGCTTGGAAGATAGCAATTTACCAATCAAGGTCAGATTCGAGTACTGGGTTGCTATGTTGACTTCTGGCTCCAGTTGCAGATCATCCCATGATAAAGCCTTTGATTGAGTGATAAGGCTATCAATATCTTCTTGGTTTGTCGTCATGCTGTATGGGATTTGGTAATTTGGAGGTTGTGGGGTATGGATGGTTGTTTTTGGATTGGTTGACTAGAGGCTGTGGTCGAAGATTGTTGGTTTGATTCCTCAAAAGGAAAGATTTGAGGTGGGATTAGCGTATTAGCTGAACACTTTTTTTTGGAAACTGACGGAAAGAACTACTAAGAGGGGCCTAGCTCACTTACTAAAGTGGAGAGCTCATCTAGAGAGTGAAAAATCTAGAGAGAGGTTTTTTTTTGTTCCATTAAGGAAAATGTTAGTTATCTCAATAATCAGTTAACTCAACTAGTATGTTTTACATATTTGCAGTCATAGATTGTGTAAACGTCGTGTACTTCTTTTGAAAAAAGTGAGTAAATATAGGACTCATAAAAAAATTAATTTTTTAAAAGTAGACTCCACTTTTTTCAAAAATAATGCTCGACACTTGGACAATCACTCATGTTTTAGTGGGTGGCCATTTGTTTCAAGTCATCCAAATTCTTATATAGTCAATCGAGTTTGTTATTTAAGAGCTAAACCCTAACTCGACTCATATAACTCAATCTGTAAGTCAAACTTTATCATTCAACTTCGCTTCAAGTCATTATATTCAATTGAGATTTACTATGCATCAGTCACTACTCACTCTCACACCCCACACCTATAGCTTTTCATAGAGTGTGGATGTATTTTTCATAGGGTATATGAGTGTTTTTCATAGGGTGTGGGGTATGAAGTGGTGAATAGTGACTAATAAGAAGAATTTTTCTATTCAATTTAGGTTATTTCGACTCATGCCGGGTCAACTTCCTTTTCATCACTCTAGTCTCTTCAAAATCATACACATCTTTTAATGGATCCACTTCAAATATTACATGAGATTATTATTATATTTATAATGAATTCCTGGCTACTTGGTGTTTGAAAATACTAGATGCAGACATGCTAAGCACTAGTTAAAGCTATTTAAGTGAAAGATAAAATATTAATTACTTTAACCTGCCTCGAGCTCTTCTTTTAAGAGGGTATCAACATTGGGAGTCGTTTGGATTCAGAAACACTCTCAATCAATTTCATTTCATCTTATTATTACAATTTTTTTAAATTTCTACACAAAATATAATAAATAATTTAACTTTTTCAAATCTTAAATTAATAATAATATTAAAAAATAATATTCTAATAATATTTTATTTATCTCATCTCATCTTAATTTTTAAAATTTGATAGTCTTTCCATTAAGAGAGAGACCAAGAGCAATTTATATAGCATGTCAAAATAACACTTTCTCCGATGAAGGACCGTTGAAAAAGTACTGGAAAATATTTCTGACCCTTTAAAAAAGTTGAAAGTCAAAATAATAGTCTCTAAGTTAATTTATATAGAAATATTGACTTAGAGCACTAGTAATGGTTTCTCTATATACATCTTCAAAATTATCTCTTTTGAAGAATAGTTTTGTATTTGAAGAATGATTCTCACATTGGTTTATGCAAATTTGAACCAAATAATAATAAAATATTTTTTTTTATTTGTTTTCTACAATTATTTTTTATATATATTTTACAATTAGCATCCACTTTGTATTATCAACTTAATACAAATTTTATGTATCAAAATTATTTTAATATAAATTTTACAAAGTTAATTTTAATGTGTATGAGAGAGAAAAAAATAGTAAAATAATGTTTGAAGAATGAACAGTGCTTCTTCATATTTGAAGAATGACTATTTATAGTTATGTAAAAATATAAAGATGAAGAAGCCAATGCAGACCTTTTTAAAGACAGATTCTTCAAATTTGAAGATAAAGATGAAGATAGAGAAGTCACTGCCAGTGCTCTTAGAGACCGTTGAAAAAGTTAAGAAATACTTGGAAGTTTATGGTTATTGATTTAGTTAGTAGTAGTTCAAGATGAGGGAAAAGATCACACTTTCAAGTCATCCAAAAAGGAAAAGGAAGCCAAAGTATGTGTCATAGAAAAGGTGTGGAAGATTGAAAATTCAAGACAAAATGGAAGGACCGTTATGTGATGTACATATTTTAGTGCTTGTATTGAATATTACCATATGAATGTATAAGAATGTGCATGCAGTGATTGATTTATATATAATACTAACTACAAATTAGAAAAACAGATCTGAATGTTAGGGATTTACTATGATGACTCTACCTCGGATAGTCCCAAACCCAGCTTATATTGATCCTATGACTTGAGATATGCTAAGTTCGACAACAAGTGCACAAGAAAAACAAGCATTTGTGACGAATTATTTGTGACGATAACAACTATTTGCGAAAAAAAAAAAGATTCATTTTGACAGAAATAATCATTATTGCTGAAAATAACTAGTCACAAATAAGTAATTTTCTTGTAAGCGCATGCGCGTGACTCCTTGTAGTAGAGATGCAGGGCATCCATAGAAACTTTAGGGTTGCTTCTCTTACATCTATTCTAAGCAACCCATAATTATCATTGAATAGTGCTAGAAGTACTAAAAGACTTGCTATATATATAAGTTTCACTGATTGATTTGCTACCAATCAAAGTTAATCAAAAGTTAAGTCAAATCAAATATGTATTCTATTGATGATCTATCAATAGTCATATGAACTGCCAACTGAGTTTGTAACACTTGTGTTATAAAATTTGTAGCAAATTTAGCATCTGAGAAATTCTATTTGTAAGCCTGCTTATTGAGACACCAAACATATCCCAGACAAGGAAGCCTCCACATCAGCTAGCGTAAAAAGATATTGATATTAATCTTTTATGACTTGTGTGATGCCACAGCAAACGATATGTTTACACCCCCAGCTTGTAATTGGAACAACAATGGAGGTGTCAATAAGACTTGAACCAAGGACCTCATGAAACAACTTGATTCTTATACACCAACATATTCAAGATGTTCCTTCTGCAACCCTTCAAGCGCTTCTTTTGTTAAGAGTTTTCATAAAGCTGTAGCTTCTTGAAGAAACCTTAAGAAGTCTTCTTTTCTTTGTACTTCCTCGAAAAAACAATATACAACAACATATTCAAGAAGCTGAGACCAGCCAAAAGCAGGAAGAAATAATCAAGATGGCCCTCATTCAAGTTATCTGGTATCCATCCAACATTCCCACCTTTGGTTGTGATGTAAGTTACAATAGTCAAAATCAAAGAGCTCAAGTAATTCCCCAATGAGTTTGTCAGAAGTGACAATGCACTGCATAAACTACGCATGGCATCTGGTGCTTGTTCATAGAAGAACTCATGCTGTCCAATGAATGTAAATACCTGTGCAGCACCCAACATGAAGTATTGGGGAATTTGCCAGAATATACTAATTGGTACCGCAACATCTTCATCAATTAAACCAAGCTCTTTAGCAAGCTGCAATCGCTTAAACTCTACCAAAGCAGCTACCAACATGCAAAGGACTGACACAAAAAGGCCAATTCCCATTCTTTGCAACTCTGAGAATCCCTTTTCCTTCCTTGTAAATTTCCTTGCAATTGAAACAATTATCCTATCATAGATTGGGACCCAAATAATCACACTGATGAGGTTAAAACTCGAAAGAGTGGCTGCAGGAATGGTGAAAGAACCTACTGTTCTATCCATCATCTTCCCTTGTTCCACAAATAATGAAGACATTTGAGCATAGACTGCAGAAAAGATAATTCCGGACGCCCAGATTGGAAACATACGAATCAAAATCTTCAATTCCTCCACCTGTGTCACAGTGCAAAGCCTCCAACGATTAGAGAAATCTCCACTTTTGAAGACAGAATCTGAGACCACAGCAGCCTTATCAAGGCACCTACAAAAAAGATGGAGTGAAAGCTTTAACAAAGCAGAACTTGTTTTGCAGTTTAGGAGGTCCAAAAAAACAAGATATTAACTTCCATGCTTGTCTTCAGCTTTTAGTTCAGGAAATAATTACATAAAATTCATAGCTCTCTAAGCGGAACAATAGATCGGATGCTGCAATACAGGACAAAATAAGTACATAATATACTCCTAGCATATCTCTTCTGCAAAAATCATACCCATCCTTTTTTCTTTTTTGCAAAATTGAAAATAGCTGTCATGTTTATGTAGAAGTAAACTGAATCTAGCAGCAGTCATTCATTACATTCTTGTCTGGAATGTAATAGTCATTCACATTAGCATTCCAAATACTAATAGCAGGAACAGTCCCTTATAAATGTGTGGGATTTTTATTCCTGTCCAAATGAACAAGTTTTATAATGATCGATGATAACCATATTACTTGAGCTCAGTATAATGAGGAAAACGAGTACTTGAGTTCATTGCTGTGGTCCAGCTTACGACTTCCTTTACTGGTGGATCTCAAGTCTTGTGTTTCATAAAGGAGACTACTGTCCTCTGGGACCACCAAATTTCGCTTATGAAATGATGCAACCAAGACCTGGGAAATTCTTGTAAGAGGACTTCCCCTTGGTCTCTGTAATCTATAGAAGGGAGTGCCTGCAACAAAGATTACAATGCCAATAACCATAACCAATGTAGGAATGGCGTATCCAAGACCCCACCCTATATCTTCTTGAACCAAAACCACTAGACTACTTGATAGAAAAGCACCAACGTTATTAAAGAAGTAAAACCAGTTGAAGAAGGATCCCTTTTTTCCTCTTTCCCTAGGATCAGTATCATCAAACTGATCTGCCCCAAAAGGCCAAATACATGGCTTGATCCCACCGGTCCCAAGCGCAACTAAGTAGAGTCCAATAAAGAATATTGCATACTGAGCTGTAGTAGCTGAAGGGCATACTGTACCCACACATTCAGCAGGCTGTAATGCAGGAATTGATGCACAGAGAGTCAATGTACACAAACCCTGCGCAAAATACAATGAGCTTAGAGTTACCTATTCAAACCAAATGTAAATAGAGGCAACCAATGATGACTATAAAGAATAAACAACTGTGACAGACAGACAGCATTTCTAAGAGCTTTTTTTACTATCAGTGTTTACTTCATTGAAATTTCCTTAACCTTTCTAACATGCATTGACCTGCATTGACCTAATCTAATACAGCTCAACAAAACTACATATCCAGCCATATGGTAGAATTCCCTCCAAATTAATAGAATGAATGTTGTAGTCCAAATGACACGATGAGAGCCATATAGTCGATTAACTATATGAATAGGAAAACAAGAGCATAAGGCTATAGCTATTTTGATTTGAAACATGTAGGATGTTTGAGAGGCAATGTGCTGATCAAGTGCCTAAAATTGAAATAATTCTCTGCATAGAAAATTTATACAGTTAATGGTAACTTAAGCATCTGCTTACAATAAGGTAAAAAGTGAAGAAAACTGCCATTGTCCAATATCTCCCCCAGTAAGCATCAGCTAAGACGCCTCCAATAAGGGGTATAAAATAACAAGTGCCTTGCCAAGTGGTAACATTTCTAGCAGCAGAGACATTTCCTTCATGTAGTTTGCTTTTAAGATAGGTAACAAGATTAGAGGAAATCCCATAGAAGGCCAAACGTTCACAACCTCCACTACCTGTACTGTGTTTTACAACTGTTAAATAGCAAATAATAACCGCACAAAAATGGATAGAGAAGAATCGTTACCTAGAATGAAGGGGCATGCTTTCCACTTTCCAGTACTATTCTTCAGGACAGGCCTCCCTTTAATGTCAACTGAGCCATCTCCAGTGACCTCATCATTCTGACGAGATATCAAATAATATCAATCATCATATGTAGCTAAGGGAGGGGGGGAAGAAAATGTAGGTAAAGGATCTCCTACCCAGTTTTGTATGTTTTTTTTTTTTTTCCTTGTTTATTATGGAATGAGTTTGTTGTTGGGAATCGCCCCCTTATTCTTGTATTTTCAATTTTAATTTTAATGCAAATTTTCTTAAAGAAAAAAATATATGTACATTGGTCAACTCATGCTTGGGACCAACCCTTTAATGTAGTTTCAAAGTTTATAAAAATTAAACTGATTACAGCTCCTAGAACACCCTCTACCCGGAGCAAGAGCACTAGAGATGAGAGGAAAAAATATGAACCTATGACCATTGCCTAATTAATTTTACTCTGCTAGCTTTTTCTTATTTATTTTAAGTCAAAAATGGGAAGAGCCAAAGAGATGAGAGAAGTGGGGGTAAAAAAATGGAAGACGAGATGAGTGAAAAAAAAACTATTAAATTCTATATGCATCTCACGTCAAGGGACATTAGTTTATAAGCTCACTTTTGCAATATCTCGTATACATTAACTAGATTGGAAAGAGAAATAGTTTTGTGATTATTAAATAATAAATCGATAATATCTTCTTCTTTTTTTGAGTTTTGCTACGTGCAAGCAAGTTTGCATACCAATCTGCGTACTAATCCTATTGCCTTCATATTCTAAATTCAAATTAGCACTGTTTTCAATAAAGTTTACTTTTTGACCAATCACATTGAATGGGTACGCATATTAGTGCACAGAATCGCTTACAACTAGATTTTTCCTTTTTTTTTTTTCTTACAAGAAGATATTTTATTGATGAGTTTTGCTATGTACAAGCAAGTTTGCGTACCAATCTGTGTACTAATCCAATTGTCTTCATATTCTAAATTTAAATTAGCACTGTTTTTAATAAAGTTTACTTTTTTACCAATCACATTGAATAGGTGCGCATATTAGTGCACATAATCACTTACAACTAGATTTTTCCTTTATTGATATTGAAATAGGCATAAGCCAAATATACAGAAGTATACGTAACACTACACCTAGTAAAGAATCACATTGAAAAATCTTTGGAAGAACTAATAGGAGGAGGTACTTTGTAAATTATTCATGAAAAAAATCTAAGTTTTTGTTAAATCACCGGTTGTCCCATGCTAGAAAATCTCTTCTTGGATAATTCGAGTTGAAACTCTTAAATTCTATCAATTTTATGTAATTTGTGCGTTAATTTAAATTAGATTCAACGAAGTTAAGGAAAAGTATTAATTGAATGAGAAATATTACAACTACAAATAGATTTCATAAAAATAAACTATTAACTTAACATGATTTTGTATGATACGTTAGATCTACTTTACAATAAAATTAGCTTTAATTACAATCTAACGTATCACACCAAGTTACGTCAGCTTGTCGATTTATTTTTGTGAGATCTTTTTGTAGCTAAAATATTTTCTTGATAGAATAGGTTTGTTTGGGAAATGAGATGATCCTATCTCAAAATTTCTTTCACAAACACCACCCCATCACAAACACTTTTAAATTTCAAGTCTCCAACTTTGTTATATAATATATTAGGGAGGTTTGGATAATGAGTTGAGTTGAAATCAGAGTTGAAAGTTGAAAATTGAATAAAATATTGTTAGAATATAGTTTTTTAATATTATTTTGTTTTGGGATTTAAAAATTTTGAAATGTTTATTATATTTTGTTCGAAAGTTTGATAAAATTATAATGATTAGATGAGATGAGTTGAGATCAATTCTGAATCCAAAAAATTCCTAATTCAAATTATTTTACTATTATTCACAAATCATTTCACTCATAGTATTTTCATATCAATTCATTACCCAAACGAGTCCTAAGTGTGCGCAGGTGAAATTGTGTTGAATTCAATGTAAAATAATAAAATAAAAAAATGGATGGCTCTACAGCCACTGTTGGGAGCTTCCAGGATGCTCCTGATAGTGCATTTCATTTGTATTTTTTTCAAATATTTAAAAAAAAAAAATCACGACATCATTAAAAAACATCACCTTAATTAATAAATAAAAAAAATTTAAAAAAAATTAGCAGGAAGAATAGCATTTTTCTTAAATATATATATTTAAACCAAAATTATTATTTTAAAATAGTACATGCAAATTAGAAAACCACCATAAATATCGACCATATTTTTGGTTCTACGGTCAACACCAAACCGTCAAAAATAGTTCCAAGCCAATCAATGAAAAGAATGGTGTAGGGGGCTTAAATGGAGTAGGATACGCAAATTTGGTACCCTGCCCACCTTTATCGTCAAGCTTTTAGCCACGTGTTAGTCACATCTTCTAGCGACTTTTTTATGCTCTTTTATTTTGCGAGTTCTACGGGTTCAAACAATAATTGGTGAACATCCACAGAAATACTAATATTTTCAACCAGAAGTACCATTAGCCCGAGAAAGTAAAAAGGAATCTGTTTTGCTTGGAAAATTTGTAGAGCCATGTCTTCTCATCTGGGATACCCCCAACAGAGCCTTGATTTTTAAGAAGAGGCTAAAATCCAAGGCCACAAGTTGGAGATTTACGGCCGAGCTCAAGACGGTAGAGCTCAGACGATAAAAGAAAGGAAGAAACAAACGCACTCACTCACGCCAAATAAAGCTTGGAAAAGAGGTTAAAGAGATCAAATAGTAGAATTATGAGATGCATAAACAGAATAAAAGGAGATGTGGAGATCATAGGTTAGAACCTGCTGAAGAGCATCATCTTCCAAGAGGATTCTCTCTTCGTCCGCAGCAGCCATCTCTCTGTGTCTGAAAACCCACAGACAATTAATAATAATAATTGAAGAGGTAATAGAGAATGCCAAAAGGTCTAGGCCGACTTGGATGGAGAATTTAGAAAAAATAAAGTGAAAATTTTTTAACAGTAATAAAATATTATTAAAATATTATTTTTTAATATTATTTTTATTTTAAAATTTATAAAAAATAAATTATTTTTATATTTTTATATAAAAATTTAAAAAAATTATAATAATAAAATAAGAATATCTGAATATCCACCCCTTAATTGGCATGCGTATGCTATGATAAGGTCCAATTGTTTGTGGGTTGTGGTCCTTTGTCTGCCCATGTTAGGTCATGACCCACGAGAATATGTAGCTTAGGCCAATACCCGGCCTTTAATTCACACATTATTGAGGAAACTTCTGTCGTTATCATGGGATTCACTCTTTTTACACAAGAGAATAATAAGCTATGCATATAATGAGTAATGATAAATTCATAATATATTTTATAATATATTTTATAAAAATATATTAAAATAAAGATATTTTAGTAAAATATTATTACTTTTATATAATATTTTATCAAAATATCTTTTATTTTAACACATTATTATAAAATATATTATAAAATATATTGTGGGTACGTCATTTTCTGCATATAATATATCTAATATTAGTGGCAATAGTTACCTTAAAAGAATCGCACCCTAAAAGTTTAACATTGTTTTATATAAATATATATATATTTATATATATGGGAAACAACAATACTCATTACTTTAGCAGCATACTGTTGATGCATTTCTTCCGTCCAGGATGCTAACTGCATGTACAGACGGAAGGGTACACGGCGGTACATGGACGGTGGTGCGATGTGGAGGACGCTTATTCATGGTTAAACAGTAAGTAAAATGCTGGGAATATAAATCAAGAGGGAGTACCTAGATTTACCTAGCTCGACATGTTCTCTTGAGGGTGAAGTTACTCCATGTAGAGCATTCGAAGCGTGCCCCATAACACAATTTTTTCTATAATTCGTGGCTCATTTTATGGTTTCGGTTAAAATCTCTCCTACATTTCTAAATCTCTATTTTAGAAAAATAGTTTATGGGATGAATAGTAATTCCTTAAATATAAAGAATTATTATTCATCTCTTAAATCATCTTTTATCAATATTTTACTCTAATATATAAAATAAATTCTTCTTCTAATTATCTACATTTTCTCTTATACTCATATTTATTATAGTTTTAAATAATAATTTTATAAATAATTTAAATAATTACTAAAATATAAAAAAAAAATTTAAAATATTATCATGCCCATAAAAAAATAATTTAAGTTTTTGTTTAAAATATCCATTAGAATAATAGTTCAAAACATAAGAAAAAATATTGAGTATTTAAGTTTGTAAATGGAAGTGAGAGAAAAAAATAATAGAGAAATAATAGAGAAATATTATTTTAATAGAATAGAGAAATGATAAAGAATAAGATGAAGAGGTTTTTTAAAGATAAGTAAAATTTAAGAAAAATTTTTAGAGAATGTGGTTTTTAGCTAAATTATAGGAAGTTTTATGGGAAATGGGATAGGAATGCTCATAGGTGCCGTTTGGATAGTAAGTTGCGATGAGATGAAATAAGATGGTTTTAGATGAATTGAATAAAATATTGCTAATGTTAACGTTGTGTTTGGCACACCTTTGGGTCAAGCTCCAACAACTTAGGTCTTTGAAAATGAGCCATGCATAAGGAAGAACACACTGCGGCTTTGAGAGGACGGCCTTGTAGCTGGGGAACCTCCGATGCCAAAGTTAATAAATATTCTTGGAATGTAGTAAATAAGTAAGAAAGTCTAGGAATCAAAGAGAGTTTCCTCGTACCTTGTATCAACTTTTTATGCTACAAGTCTAAAGAGCAGATCATGCTTGCTTTCATGAGTTCGGGTTCCTCGTACTATTCATTTTGTCAAAACTTTTAAATGCGGCGTGGCTCTACGACAGCCTCATTAATATGGCGTGGCTCTGCAATGGTGTCATTAATGTGGCATGTTGTCCAGGTGGTTTTCCAACCTTCTTCTCTTAGTCTGCCTTTCTCTTGGTCCGTTCACACTTTCTCTGTCAGTAGATCAACGGTTCTCCGTATATCACGCATGCCTTATAGGCGAGCACTCGATGACCGGATACTACTCGAGGGACCTCAGATCAACGAGTCTTATCCCCTACAGCATCATCCCTCCTACAGGTCAAATACAAATGATTCTCCTAATGGGCCGGGTTCTTGGATTTTCGTCCTAGGCCGGGCTTGATTGGGCCTTTTAGGTCTTGGGAGGAAAATTCTCTTACAGTTACCCCACTAATTCTCACCGGATGAGTACGGTGAGAATTTATCATGATTTAATCCCGCCTTCCTACCAATGCCAGGTACTCTTTTTAGGTTCTTTGACTTCTGGGAAGCTTCTAAGGGTTGGTCACTTCTAACGACGTCTTTTCATGATGACCTCACATTTTTATGACATCTTTTCAAACCCATTAATGAAGGGGTGTTAGGCGGATTTTCGCATTGCCGTCACTTCATGAACCGCATTTCCTCAAACCGAAGAGATGAGTATCCCGATTGCCACAATGTATGAGAGTCTAACCATCACCTTCTTTTATAAAATGTAGGAGTGGGACCTGACTTCTGCCCATTACATTGTGATTATCCCACAATTCTTGTCCTTTTGATTTTTCTTTTATTCGACCAATATTCTCTGTTACTTCACACACTAGCAGTGATAGCCTCCAAAAAATCTGTTCAACCCAATGTTGGCCGATGTTTTTGCTAGCGGATGGCGCTCGACTACTGACAAGTCAACGCTGGCTTCCTCAGCCTTCACCTATCGAGTGCCAGAATCCGTTTCCTTTGAAGTTTCTGGTCCCGACAAAGGCGTTGTTGATGCAGAGGGTCACTCTAGCAAGGTAGCCCCATACCCTTCTATGTTTTCATGCGACTTGAGATTGCCATTTTCTCACCCCATTCATAACCTTCTGGACCGTCTTGGTATGGCTCCTTCCCAATTTCACCCAAACGTTTGGCGGTTATTGATTTGCTACAGCATTATCTGGCGGCGGGATTTGTAAGAATCCTATCCAGATGATGCGGGCCTCACTGGTCGCGAGTTTCTTCTTGCCCACAAGATGCTACGCCTAAAGGGGAACGTATACAGCTTCAAGGCGCCCCATGCCCTGGTCACCTTGGAGCAGTAGTACCACAAGGTAAAAGACTGGTCCCCCAAATTCTTCTTTGTTTCTAGCCGTGGTTGGGAGTTTCCAGTGGGCCAGGTGAACCATCGAAAGTTTCCCATACGGACAGACTAGGGAATGATTCTGGAAAATAGGGTCGTGCGTCCGACGGTCACTCCTTATGAATTGAAGCGCCTTGCAATTGTAAGAAAATGGGTGCAAAAACATCCCGACGGTGTTCATTCTGAGGTCCTCCTTTACAAGGAGAGTCTGAGGAGTTCTCTGCCTCCCCTGGGACACCTTCCTTCTGGTGATAGGCCGATTACTATCCGGCCACAGGTTGCTCCGTTCCGGAAGCGTTCCTTAGACCTTCCTCCTCCGAATACAGGGAAGAAAGCCCGTCAGGAGAGTGTTCAGGCTGAGGACAGACCTATTCCTGGGGTTCAGGACCCCTTGATGCAAGAAATGGCTACTTTGGAGGCTAGCCATCCGATTACTGAGGCGGCCCTCTCACTGGTTGTGACGGGAGAACAGGTGGATAGTTTTCCCGCAGTACCCCTTCCCACAGCGATTGGCGAGGCGCCCGGGTTGAAGTTGAGATGGGCACCCTTCTCGAGAGTATTTTCGGGCAACATTGTTCTTCATGGATCTCTCACCCTTCCTCGTCTTGTTCGGCCATTGGAAGTCACTCTCTCGAGGTGGCCGATGAGGGGGTGGAAGCTGTTTCCAGCAACCGCATGGAGGTAGAAGATTACACAGGAGGTCAATCTTTTCCAAATGTTGAAGTCCTCGAAAGCCCGATGAATCCCATCTTAGATTCTCATGTTCATGCCGACGATGGTTCAAGGGGTCTAGTCATAGATCCATTCATCCAAGTAAACTCTCTCGCAGGTGGCGATTTTGTAGGTGATACAACTAGTGAGGGTCCACATGAGGAACCGCTCACCCAAGCTGAATATCTCGCGACGAACTACTTCCCTCTGAATGTTGCAGTCGGCCCCCTCCCAGGACGTTTAAGTGAGGACCTGCCTACTCCTATCGAGGTTTCTAGGGATTTCCTGAATTTGTGGGTCTTGCGGAGGCCCTTCTTTCTTTGTCCCAGCTGGCCATGGAGGGGAGCCGGGAGGAAGCTATTGGCCGAGTTGTCGAATGTCTGTCGGCTTTTTTTCCACGAGGTTTGATTGTTCCTTTCCTGCCTTTTACTTTGCTCTTCCTACCTCATTTTTTCTCAGTTTTACCTTTACGTCGCCAGGGCACTTCTCAACTTGCGGCTTTTATCGTGGATGATCAGGAGGCAACCACTCAAGAGAGCTTGGACCGCTCTCTTCGTAAAACAAGAGGAGAAAGAGCCGCTGAAGCTCGAACTCGAGAAGATGAGGCTCAACTTGTCGAACAAGCGCAAGAGATCTAAGAAGTTAGAGCTTCGCCAGTGGAAGCACAAGAAGAGGTGGGAAAAGGAGAAGACCCAACTGGAGCAACTCAACCAAAGTCTTCAAGTCGACCTATCTCCAAAGCGGGAGGAGAAGAGGCGGTTGTGGGAAGAGAAAGACCGGTTGGGACAGCTGAACAAAAGCCTTCAGGATGCCAGCCTCTCACTACAAAAGCAGTTGAAGTGGTTCTAGACGCTTCATGATAAGGTGTGGGGACACGGGGCTGCTGAAGGCCACAAATCAATGTGGTCATTTTTTCTCCAGAGTCCGAAGCTGCGTTCAAGGTCTTTCACCAGGTACCTTCAGCGACTTGTGCCTGGTGATATTCCTACCAGCAAGGCATCCTTTCGTGATCTAGGAACGAAGGAGATGTCGAATGCTTTTCTGGACTCAACCGCACCCACACCAGTATTAGTGGATCCAACCAACCTTTTTCCTGCAGTCGTTGAGTCGGCCAACCCCGATTCTATTGCAGCTGAGACCGATGCTCCTAGCGCTGAAACTTAAGGATTTTATGCATCTTGTTGTACTTTCTCTTCTCTTTTTTTTTTACATGTATCCGCATTATGTTGTTCAGCGGCTTGTATATAGAGATATATTGATTAATGCACATATCTTTGCTTTTCAAGCCTTCGTCTTTACCTCTTTTCTCCTTTCTTCTTTGTTGTCATGTGGCCGACTTGGAGAACCTGGGTAAAGTGGTCCACAGAGTCCCTGCTAGCCAGTCACGTTGCACTTTTTTATCTTCTGTAGATAGTTGTTCACTAAATGCGGCTATTGTTGTGGTCGTTATTTGGGCGGCTGTGTCCTGCCATACCTTTGTAGTTTTCCAGCCTACCCCAATAGCGTCCTTCGCTTCGTTGGTGAAGATTTGGCTGATGGAGATTTTTTTTCTTCGGGTGGCCAAGGGCCAACCCACACTCCTCCGTGAGTGGGACAAGGCAACCTTCTAGGCCTACATTTCCTTTTCGTTTCATAGGGAGGTGCGTTGTTGATGGAGTTCCCGCTTAGTGGAGTTGACTTTGCCGATTGAAACTAGTTGATTTTCCCACCATAGAAAATAATTGAGTTAGTGAAACAGAATTCATAAAAGTTTTGAAGGAAACAAACTGGAGCGTTTAATTGTTGCGGTTAACTTTTTGCCCGTTGTTGTTTGATTTTTCCCTTCTTCCTCTTCTTTCATCTTCTTCTTTTTTTCTTTTTTTCTTTTTTTGGTTCAAATTTATGGGTTCTGAAAATGGCCGCGGGTTTTTAGGTTGACTTTCGAGACGGCCTGCCTTGTCAACTATTCGGCGCCACCAAGCCGGGTAGTACTTAAGAACCCAGCGGGTTCTAAATAATATGAATAAATCCCTTATAGTATAGTTATCCAGCTAATTCTTTCTGATGAGTCCGGGAAGAATTATTCTTATGCCCTGCCAACTTCTCGACTTGCCTGGTCACATGCTGAGCGAAGGTTTTTATTTTATGTAGGTGGCGTACAATGCCAGTTATGTTTCCTCATTAAATGGCGCCCCTTAGATTTTTGCGTTATGGCTCCGTTTTTTACTGGCATTAACTCCACACGTTGTATCAGCAGATACGTTCTGTAGCGGTTGCTACAATCGAGGGATTCTGATTCTCTAAGGAGGGAACACATGGCATCTTGTGGTGATTCATAGAGTTATGACGCTTTGGCAGGTCAAGTGCCCACCTCGCCCATATAAAGACCCTTCTCCCAGTTAGAATTTCCATTATACTTACTTCTGCCTTTCTTTTCTTTTGAAGTTCTTTGTATTGTTTTTCTATCTTTCAGGATTCCGATGGATTCTTCACACCCTAGTAGGCGACAAGTCCTACAGTGGCACTCAGGTTGCTACTGGTTGTGGTGGTTTGAGCGTCAGAGGGTGGAGCTGCCCATCCTTCATTGTGGAGGTCCCGAACCCTTTGTTCTCGTCCTTGCCCTTTTGTTTATTGTGCTTCCTTGTTCTCACCCTTTTGCTTACAGGGCTTGACTTCAAAGTTCTTCTCCATGGATGCCTACACTCGAACTCACTGTCTGCTTGTTCATAGTGGATAAGTGCTTTTGTTGCTGTGGTGAATGGCTTGGTTGCCGTGGTGACCATCCTTCGTTTGGAAAGCGGTTCTCGACATAGAAATTAGCTCCTTGATGTTCTGATTTTTGGCACTATCTTCGTCGCTATATACAACACGGACAACTGCAATTTACCGTCTAGTTTCCTTGGGTTCGAGAACACCTTTCCACTAGAACACTTCTCCTACTTGTAGCCTGTGCATTTGTATGCGGCCTTATGGTGTAACTTGTAGCTTTACAGCTTCGTGATGTAATTTACTTTCTTGTAGCTTTGCGACTTCGTGACGTAATAATTTTTCCTTGTAGCTTTGCGACTTCATGATGTAATAGTTTTTCCTTGTAATCCTGCGTAGTTAACAAAATGATTTTGTGTATCCGACTGTAACCTTCCAACATTTTTCTTGCCATATTGTTTCCATATTTTCCTTGTTGTATTGTTTCCGGCTTTACTTGTAGTACCGTTTCCGGCTTTCCTTGTAGTATTATTTCTGCATTTTCCTTGCAGTATTTTTTTTTGTACTTCCTGCCTTTTTTCCTCACAATCCTGCATAATGAATAAAATAATTTTGTATATTCGGTTGTACCTTCTACGCATTTTTCATGTTGTAATGTTTCCTTATTTTTCTTGTTCGTTGACGCTTTGTGCTGCCTTTTTGCAGTACTTTGCTTCTTTTCTGTAGATCTTCTTTTCTTCAGGCAGTCATAAGACTTAAACCCGCACTCCATTGGGGAGGGGTCGGGCTACCTCATGTCAGCCTGCCCCTTTTTGGTTCCCAATGAGGTAACTTCTTCTGGATGCCATTAGGGCAGTCCACTCTTTCACCATGATAGGGGTCAGGGTAAGTTCTTCGAGTCACCTCGAGGGCGGAGCTCGCTTTCCTCTTCAGGAGGGGCAAGGCCACCTTTAGGCCGACCTTTCCCTTTCGGGTCCCGCAAGGAGGTAAGTCACAAGAAAATATAACACTTTGAGCCAGGATGGTGCCAGACCCACTCTTCACTCGCAGTGGAGGTCGGGGTAAGTTTTCGAGTTGCCGTAAGGGCCAAATCCGCTCTCCTCCGCAGGGAGGACAAGGCAACCGCTCTCCCCATAGAGAGGTAAGTTTTTCGGGCAGTTTGTTACTATACCCGCTCCCTCCTGTTGATACTCACAAGGAAGTTAAATTTTTCTGATGTCGAGTTGCTGAGGACTAACCTGCAATCTATCGCAAGAGGGACAAGGCAACCTTAAGGCATACATTTCCCTGTGGTATCCCACAGTGAGGTAAGTTCGGACAACAATTTGGCTAACCGCTCTTCGCCGTGATAGGAGTCAGGGTAAGTTCTTAGGGCCGCCTTGGAGGCAGGACCCACTCTCCTCTACGGGAGGAATAAGGTCGCCTTAAGGTCGGCCTTTTCCTGTTGAGTCCCGCAGGGAGTTAGGTTGTTCGAGCAGTCTGTTACTAGACCCACTCCCGCTCATTGATATTACAGGAAAGGTAAATGTTAGGTCAGGCATGTGTTGATCCCACTCTTCGTTGCGACGGAGGTCAGGGTAATTTATTTGGGAGGGTCATGGGGCCGGTCCCTCTCTCCTCTACTAGAGGATAAGGCCACCCTTGGGCCGACCTTTTCCTATAATGTCTGGTTGGGAGGTAAGTGTTCGGGCAGTTTGTTACTGAACCCGCACCCACCTGTTGCGTCCGAAAGGAAGGTAAGTTTTATATTCAGGCCGCAATTGGCTAACCCGCACTCTATTGCGAGACGGATAAGGCAACCCTTAGGCCTACCTTTCCTTATAGTGCCCTACGGGGAGGTAAGTTGTTAATGACCTTGTCATTGTAGATCTTTTTAGCCGCGCTTTTTATTGTTGGTGCCATACTAATAATATGAGAGCGTGTAGCGGATGTTTTGTGTTGCCCTGAAAAGTTGCATTTTATTACAAATAAATGTACAAGCTCAGTGCAGAGACATTACAAAATTTAAGGGGCTCGGGATCCCGGATTGGCTCGGGATCCCGATCCGAGAAGGTCATCGCTCATCCTCTTCTCCAAAGCCACACAACATCCCTTCCCCCTAGAAACTTGGCAGGATGAATTGGAGACGGAAGCCTGCCGTAGTTTCTTCAGCGATGCTCGGCCTATTTTGTCCTCTTGGTGCCATCCAAGTTGGGTTCTTCGTCTTTCTGCTTTAGCTCCTGTACATAGCACTCCCTTGCCGATAACTGCTCCCTTCGGACTTCCCCCACTCCCTGGGGAGTTGGGAATTTCATTTTGATGTGGTAGGTCAACATGACAGCCCTTAAGCAGTTGAGAGTAGGCCTCTCGATGATGGCGTTGTATGCCAAAGGAGTTTTTACCACCAGGAAGTCGACCATAATAGGAGTCGTGCAGGGGCTACTTCCCACTAGGACGGATAATGTAATGGTTCCCACTGGCTGGACAATGCCTCCAGAGAAACCTTTTAAGGGCATGGGGGCAGGTAACAGCCGGGAGATTTCAATACCATCTTGACGAAGGTTTCCCAGAACTGTTTGTCCACGGAGCTCCCGTTCTCGATGAGGATTCTGCAGGTGGTGAAGTTGGCAACGAGCATGGTGACTACCAAGGCATCATCGTGGGGGTATACAACCCCTTCTTCATCAGCCTCCACGAACAAGATTATTAGAGTGGGGTCGCCCCTTCGTTGCTTGGAGGGATGATAATCAGTCAAGTATACCTCGTAGTATTGGGCCCGTTTGACATGCGCTTTCCACCCCGACGAGGTGATGCCCCCGCTATGGTTTGAATCTCCCCAAGAGGGGGCTGCTGCCTTGGTGGTGATCGGGGGTGATCTGGCGGTTTCCCCCTATTGCCAGCCTTTGAGGGTTGTTCTTCGTTCGGTACCGGTCACCCATTCCTGGCTCCTTTCCCTCGATCTTCCCCTTGACTCTTGCACTTGTCTCTTAGCCAGGGAGTGGCGGCGTCCCTGTTGTTCAGCATATTCCTTCTTTCTTCCTGGGGTGCGACAGTCCTCATTGTTGTATGAGCTGGACCGATGGTAAGTGCAATATCAGCACATTACTCCCCGGTCATCCTCCTTTTGAATGGTGAACATGGGTCGTTCGTACTATGGCCCGGGTCCCTTTGCTGAAACTTCATCTTGCTGCTTCTCCTGGGAGTCCCTTTCCCCTTTCCCATGGGGCTTGGCCTTAGTTGGGGCCTTCCTTGTCCTTTCCACGTGCTCTACTTCCTTCATTCGCTGCTCTGTCAACGCTCGGAGAATGTCTTCCGCATTGATGAAGTTGTCGACCTGGTCCATGAATTCCAGCAATCTCACCGGAGTTTGTCTGGCTAACTCTGCCATAAACTGGGAGCGCGGCCAGACGCCTCCTAGGAGCGCCGCCAAGGTGATCTTCTCGTCTTGGTCGTTAGTAGTCATACGTTCTTTGTTAAACCGGGCCAAGTAGGACTTTAAGCTCTCATCCTCTGATTGTTTGATAGTAAGGAGGTATGTGGCCAGGCGCTGCCTTCTCCTACTAGACATGAATTGGGTTAGGAACAGTCTTGCTAGCTCACCGAAGCTGTCCACTGATTTAGGTGCTAGTAACCCAAACCATACACGTGTTGACCCCTTCATGGTCAGTGGGAACGCCGTACAAGAAATTTCTCCAAGGAAACCATGCAACATCATGTGAGCCCTGAAAGTTTCTAGGTGCTCGAGAGGGTCACTGCCTCTGTTATACATCTCCATAGCGGGAACTCTGAATTTCGATAGCAAAGGAAACACCATCACCTCTGAGTATAAGGTAGACCCGTGCTTGTGAGCAACTGGTCCACCATCAACGATGTACCCACTTTCCGCGTTATTTCCTCATACTTCCCCTTAAGGCTACGGAGCTCATCCTGCATGTGTTTATGCTCCTCTTCCTTATTGGGTCCCGCTTGCGTGTTTTGGGACCCCATTTGCTTAGTGTCACTGGCCTCCCCTTCCTCTTGCTCATGTTAGGGTTTTTTTAGTTCCACGTTCTCCTTACGGAGTGTTTCCACTTCACCAGTCAATTTTGTCACCCAGTCCTCCATTGCTTTTAGCTTTGTTTCCATGGCGTCTCTCATGTTTCTCCTGATTTATTCGAAACGGGTTGTCGTAGGCATGAGAAGGACACACAAGATCTATTACGATTCCACAGACGGCGCCACTGTTAACATCATGTTTCGCACACCTTTGGGCCAATCTCCAACAATTCAGGTCTTCGAAAACGAGCCCTGCACAAGGAAGAACACAATGCGGCTTTGAGAGGGCAACATTGGAGCAAGGGAACCTCCAATGCCAAAGTTAGTAAATATTCTTGGAGTGTAGTAAATAAGTAAGAAAGTCTAGGGATCATAGAGAGTTTCATCGTACTTGGGATCAGCTATTTATACTATAGAACTGAAGAGCAGATCATGCCTGCTTTCATGAGGTTCGGGTTCCTCGTACTGTTCATTTTGTTAGACCTTTAAATGTGGCGTGGCTCTGCGACAGCCTCATTAATGTGGCATGGCTCTGCGACAGTGTCATTAATGTAATGTGTTGTCCGGGTGGTGGAGCCATTAATTCGGCGTGGTTCTCCAACCTTCTCCTCCTAATTTGCCTTTCTCCTGATCTGTTCACACTTTCTCTATCAGTAGATCAACAGCCCTCCGTATGTCACGCCTGCTGTGTGGGTGGGTACTCAATGACTGGACACTACCCGAGGGATCTCAAATCGACAAGTCTCATCCCCTACAGCACCATCCCTCCAACAGGTCAGGTATAGAAAATTCTCCTAGTGAGCCGGGTTCATGGCTTTTCATCTTGGGCCAGGCTTGATTGGGCCTTGAAGGGAAAATCTCCTTACAGTTAGAATATTATTTTTTAATATTATTATTATTTTGAGATTTGAAAAAGTTGAATTATTTATTATATTTTGTGTAGAAATTTAAAAAAAGTTATAATGATGAGATGAGATGAGTTGAGATCACTTCTCAATCCAAACGGGGGCAGGCTATGTTTGAACACGATGAGCTGATCTTGTCTTATCTCAAAACTTTTCATAATTTTTTTCTCCAAATATATATCATTCAAACACAAATTTCTTTTTTTTTTTTTTAATTTTTCCATCTAATCATTACCTAATCATTATAATTTTTCCAATCTTTCAAACAAAACACAAAAATGATACAAGTTTTTCAAATTTAAAAAATCTATATAATATTTTTTATTTAATTTTTTCTTTTTTTTCACTACTAATCACAAAATTCTCATCTCATCTCATTACTCAAATATGCCCGTAATAATTTCACAATCTCTTAAAATCTTAATTAGCTATATATGCAATAATGAAAATAGAGGTTAATTTAGTTAGGTTTTGAATTTTGATAGTGATTTGAGATGAGATAAGTTGAGATGAAACTTGAATAAAATATTGTTAAAATATTATTTTTTTAATACTATTATAATTTTGGAATTTGAAAAAGTTGAATTATTTATTGAAAATTTGAAAAATTTGTAATAATGAAATGAGATGAGATTAAATATTTTTTGTATCCAAACCTAGCCGAAGTCAATCTTTTGGCTCCATATTCTTTAGGAAGTTTGGAGAAGCTTCCTTTTAAAAAGGGTATCCTCGCTTCTTGCCCTTGAAGTCCATCCCACCATTTTAGCTTTGAAAATTTTTACTTATTAGCTCTACATCACATATTTTTTGAGAAAAAAATATAAATAAAAAAATAAATAAAAATAGGTATGTGGTGTAAGACTACTGAATACACACACCTACTAAGAGAAAAAATTTTAAAAATAAATATGTGATGTATGACTATTGAATAGAATAATCTCCACTATTCCCATAACTTTCGTCTATACTTCCAACTTTGTACTTGTCAACTTTATGTCTCTTTAGTACTCCATTGCAAATTCTTTCATCTCTTCCTTCAACATATGACAATGGGCTTATAGACTGCCGAAGGACGGAGCCCCATATCCAGCACATATCAATAGGGTATCAAATCGTGTTCGTGTAGTGTTCGTGTCGTGTCAAGATATGTATATTATACTATATAAGGCAACCTTAACCTGACCCGTTAAGATTATTGTGTCATAATCTCAAACCCTAACACGACTCATTAACATAGCAGGTTGTATCGTGTCAATCCGTTTTGACTCATTTATGTAAATGAATTGAACAAACCCGAAATTAACTCGTTTAACTTAGTTAAGTTTAGCATAATTTTATATAAATGTTAAAATCACAATATCTATAAACAATATAAAACTAACTACAAGTCCAAAATTACAATTTAAACAATAAAAATATCGAAATTAAAATCCCAACAATTTTATTTTTAGGTATAAGGGTATAATTGTAACTTTAACTTTCTTAACGGGTCAGAATGAGTTCTAACGGGTCAAAACGGGTTGACCCATTATGAACCAGTTAAGTAATTGTGTCTTAACGGGTCAACCCATTTTGATCCGAACCCATTAAGACTAAACCTTAACCCGTTTTTATCATTTCCTATTCTTTTTGGGTTAACGGATCATGTCACATATTGACACCCCTAAATATCATTGCTCAAATTAAATTTAAGGCATATTCTTTACAAAGAACTTTGTGAATATAGGAATTCTTACTTTTATCAAACATAAATGACAAATGAGCACTTTCTCATGTCATTTTGTTTGTTGCCTTCGTTTAACAAATAAAACATATAAAATAGAAGAGACATTTTACGAACATCAGGTCCTTTATATCCTCCAATGGAAAGCTAACACATCAAGTTTCCATTGATGATAAATAGATCCACTCACATAAGATTAAAATCCTATTAATTTTTTTTAAAAAATTTTGAAAGTATAAAGATGTTTTTTGGACTGCTACCCCTCTGGTGTTGGGATAACAGTATTTTTTTTAAGAAGGGGACGGAATCTCAATTTTATTAATAAACCCTTACTTGTGGCAGAGGAAAACCATTGTTACAAACTAGAAACCTGGGGATTACAAATATTCCAAAAAAGACCAAAACCCAAGCATCAAAAAGCCCTAGACATCAAACTAAATTTCAAGCTGAAAAGAAAATACATAAGAACCAGGACAACCAACCTAAAAAACCACCTGCAATAAAAGGTCAGCTCAAACAGATAATAGAATAGCAAAGAAAAAATTGTTGCAAGAAGAAAATACCTCACTACGATTTGCGCAAGTAAAGAAGGCCAATTTTATCCATGCGCAGAAGACCTCTTAACTTTTTGGGCAAAGTACCTCGATCCTCAAACCAATCCATATTCAAACCCTTAGCACCAAGTTTAGCAAAGAAATCAGCGACGGCATTACCTTCACGAAATACATGACTCACTCTATAATCCAAGCAGTCAAGACAAACTTGAAGCTCGTCCCAATAATCCTCAAGGTACCAAAGAGTACAATTTCCCTTTTTAATCCAATTAACCCGAATTTGAGAGTCAATCTCAATATCAACCCTAAAGAAACCAAGTTGACAACACCTCCTGACACCTTCCAACAAACTTCTCAGCTCAGCAAAATTATGCCCTAACCTAAGGAAACTGAAAAAGCCGCACACATCTTACCACCTGCATCATGAATGACACCCCAGCCCCAGCTAAACCCGAATTACCCACACTACTCCCATCAGTATTAAGCTTAACCATGTCCTGTTGGGGAGGGGTCCACTTCACCACAGAGACCTTCTTAAGTTGAGGGAACAAAATCGAAATATCCAATCTCTTCAAAATGGCAACATCTTGACTAGGAAGCCTCATAAGATTCTTATTCAATTGCATGATTTTACAAATCCAACTTTTAATAACATACCAAGCCGTCTCAACAATATCAATCTGGCCCTCATACCTAGCTTTACAACGCCTATCCCAAAGTTTCCAACAATGGAAGGAAGCGAACCAAAAATAGGCCTAACTTGAGAGGATTTACCAGCACGAAGAAACCAGAACTCAATTTGTTCCTACCAAGTACGGACAACACCCATATGCACACCTAACTGAACAGACGTCATATGCCAAAGTTGTCTAGCAAAATCACCAGTACAAAGAACGTGTTTAAGATCCTCCATATGACCCGAAGCACAACAATTACACTTAGATACCATAGGAATCCCAGTCATTTTAATCTTAGCATCCACACTCAGGCAATTGTTGGAAGCCTTCCACATCATTATTGAGATTTTTTTTGGGAGATTATTGTGCCAAATCCAATGGGCCCAAGGAAGAGGAGGCGTCGGAACCCTAATGCACTCCTAAACACTTTTAGTAGAAAAGCTACCATCATTCTCCTTCAACCAAACTAAAACATCCTGCCCCTCCTTCCTTCTTGCCAAAAATTGGTACACATCATTAGCTTTGTGTTGACCCACAAGCCTTTCCAAGAGAGAGATATCCCAACCATTATCAATGTGAAATTCTTTAATCTTAATCATAGGATAATCAATAACCGGATAGTGAACATGGAGGGGACCACCCTCTTCCCAATTATCATACCAAAAAGAGAGATTACCCTCCCTCACAAGCCATTTTGAATTATGTAAGACATCTGAAATACGCTTGACAATAAACTTCCAAAAACGAGTGTCCTTATTAGACACCAAAAGGGATAAATGCTTATCTCTAACATACTTACCTTTGAAAAAATCTGCCCACAAAGAATGACCAGACATCAACCGTCGACAAGTTTCATGTGTAAGGCCCTCTAAATATCCCCAAAATCCCTGATACCCAACCCTCCTTCTTCAATAGGACAACAAATCTTCTTCCAAGCCACCCTTTTTTTTTTTTTTTTGCCTTTTCCTTTAGATTCACCCCAGAAACAATAGCTCAAAATCCTATTCAACTCTCTGATGACAACCTTAGGGACATGTAAAACAGTAAACAGATGAGTGACCATACTCGAAAGAACATGACGCAACAAAACAGAACTCCCACCAACAGAAAGCAATTTCATCTTCCAACTTACAATTTTCTTTTTAACTTTTCCAAGCAAATCATTGAAATCAGGGGCCTTTAGTCTGCCATTAACAATAGGCACACCTAAATACTTAAACGAAAAAGAGCCTTCAGAAAACCCAGTAATACGAAGAATAAAAAGTTTTCTAGAAACAGAAATATGTTTAGAAAAAAAAAATAGCACTTTTTCCTTTACTAAGGATTTGACCCGACCAATCTTCATAAGAATTCAAAACCTGAATCAAACCTTTCATAGACCTTTTACCACCATTAGCAAAAATCACAATATCATCAGCATACATAAGATGAGAAACAAGCGAGGTGCCTCTAGCCTGAGAGAATGGGTTAACATGGCCATTATCAAAAGAATGTTTAAGAATGTGAGAGATAACCTATTGTAAAACAATAAATAAATAAGGCGATAAAGGATCACAATGTCTCAAGCCCCGCTCACTCTTAAAGAAACATCTGGGAGTGCCATTCATCATAATAGAATACCAAGGCGTAGAAATGCACGTCTTAATTAAATCACAAACTTGAGCAGAAAAACCAAAAGCATCCAATACATGTAACAGGAACCTCCAATTAACTCTATTATAAGCCTTGGACATATCAAGCTTGATTAATACATTGCCCCCGACAGCCTTTTTATTGATAGAATAGATCATCTCCTAAGTTTAACTGATATTCTCAAAAATGCTACTAGGAATAGCAGTAGTAGACTACCCCTATCTAGTGCCTAGGTGACGCCAGATTGGCCAAATTTGATCGAAATGACTAGATCCAACCATCGCCAACAAGTGGAGGGTGGGTGTTGCCATTTTGAGTAACGGCCGGATTAATCTTTTTTGTGATTATTCCAACTATTTCACAAGTAGCAAACGCTACCATGAATGACGGCTGGAATGATGTTTATTGAAAATAATTAGCATTAGGGTAATTAAAAATTTAGGATTTATATTTTAAGGTTTTAGATCTTTCCTTTAAAAGAATTAATTCGTTGTAGTTGAGCTTATTGTAAATTTTTAAGATATTGAGGTGGCGTGTTAGGATTGAATTTTACACCTACTTACATAAGCACTTTCCAAAATAAAAATATAAAAACAAGAACAACAATCAATTAAAATTTTAAAAAACAAAGTTGCATTCAATAGAAACTTGAAAAGTTCTTCCATTGAAGAAAAATAAACCTACAAGAGAAAATGAGGAAAATTATAAATTTTTAGTAGTTTAAATGGTGATTGTCAAAATTGATATATAGTTGGTAATAATTGCAGCTGATGGTGGACTTTAAGGGAGTTACCCTTTATTATTTTTTTCTTCTTTCTTTTTCTTTTTTTGGGAGAGGGTGGTTCTCTCATTGGAAGTCACCTCTCCCATATATTATGGCTACCTTCTTGGTTGCAATCAAACCTTATAAATCTTACTTTGAATAGAATACTTAATCACAAACCCAATAAAAATATAGCCTTTTTATTATAAGTTCTGAAATAGAAAATAAAAAATGAAGTTTTGTGATTGAGGAATCAGGTGGTAGATTTTGGAATTTGGTCGAGGTGATAGTCACAAAAAGAGAAATGATATTTATAGTTATTAAATACTCAAATAGCTTGCAATCTTTTTAAAAAAAATTATTATGTCTAGAATTCAAGTCCCTCTTGGGCCTTGGCAGTATTATGTTTGCAAGTTTGTCACATTTGAACCGATCGAAGCCCATGTCTCAACAACGTCATGAGTTCATAGAAATAAAATTAGAGGCACACATATTCGGACCAAAGTTTTCATGTCTAAAGAAGGTTTGGGCCCCTTTCAAGTCCATGTCTGTGCTGAATACAAGCCTGCCCCAGCAAGACTTTCTTTCAATAATATGCTCATCTGCAAATATTTAAGAAGTGATAATGTTACATACAGTTGTGGAGTATGTAAGTATTTTACAGTCGTTTTAAAAAAGAGTAATGTTAATTATTAAAAAATTAATTTTTCTCATATGACTCCCGAATATATATTCACTTTTTTTAAAGAAATTATACACACTTACAACTGTAGTTATTATTTCTCTTCAAGAAATCCTAAAAAAGGCGTTTCGAAGCTGCCTAAAGCTGAGGATCGAAGATAAAGAGATTGAACGCACAGGAGCTGTCCCCCCCTCCTTTATATGTCTGATGGTGCGGGGGGATCGCAATCCAATATTGGGATGGTACAAAGGGATCTAACCCATAACAAAACAGCTTTACACTAAACCAACTTTAGCAAGGTCAGAATGAGTGAATGAATGTACGTGTTTCCGACATAGCTTTTCCCATTTCTCTTCTAAATATTAGCTACATATATAGCCCACAATCCAATATCCATGTAGTTTGTTCTAGATGATGCTTTTCTTCAAAAGAAAAAAAAGGCATTGGAAAGATGTAGACTTCTCTCAGCATTCCAGCCTTGAGTTGAGCCAATTCAAGTCTTTTTTCAAAAACGAAAGGGAGGGGGAGAGTCTAAGCTGGACCTTTAATAATTGAAAGTGGTTGCCACCACCTTTTTTCCTTCATTCATCACTTAACTTTTTTTCTGTCATGGGTACACACATGGGTCAATACGTCATGCATGTTGGGCATTGTCGTTTCATTCTTCTTGAACATATCTTCTTCTCGATCGGCCAGAGATTTCTTGATCATGTGATCAAATTCAGTGTAATTGAGCCTAAGTTGCTTTGTTGGGTTGTCAAAATCTAAGCATGGCCATGCCATGCATGCACCTAATTCATTTATTGACAAGCTGTTGGTTAATTATATAGAGAAAATTGATCCTAAGGTCCTTGATTTTGTTCCTGTCGTCGGATCAAGACTTGAATTTTTCATTTTCATGATCAGATGATGATCAGGACTTGAGTTTTGATCACTTGTCAAATGCATGCATGGGTCTGTTTATCGAATTCTTTTGTAATATCTTTTAGGAAATAATCTATAGTACTGTCTTCAACTTTACACTCCACTAGAATAACATCACTTTCTCATATCTAAGAAAAGTTAAATAATAATAATAATAAAATTAAACTGTAAAAGAATCATGAAAACTTAGTTCATGAAAGGAATTGGGTTTCCTATATATCCCTCTGATCAGTACCTCTCACGCGGTACTCCCTCCTTGAGGCTACCAATTTTTAGATTTGTTTAGTAAGGATTGGTTTGGTTACACAGATGAAATGAAATAAAAGTTGAATAAAATATTATTATAATATTATTTTTATTTTGAAATTAAAAAAAAAATTAAATTATTTATTATATTTTGTATGAGAATTTGAAAAAGTTATAACGATGAGATGATCATCTCATATTATACCAAATCAAACAAGACCTAATATGGTTCATTATCTTAAATTTCTCGTCTCTAATTACACTGATGGATGTGGCATATTTTACAAGGTTTCTTATATCAATCACTCAAGTGAAAATCAATTTAAATTATTTCGTTTTTTCAATGGAAATTAATCACGATTTTCTTTAATAAATTGTATGAGTTGGTTACTTTAATAGCAGTACTGCTTATAAATCTGTCAAAAACATCTTATATTTTACACTCAATTACTCATCTGAATGTTATCCTTTCCCAACTTTAGTTAACATCACCACTTGTTAAAGCACTGACATACCATTCTACCACAAATCTACTGGTAATTCGTGTTGCTATGACATCTTTGGATGTGCTAAATTAAGTTTAGGTCAAATATGAGTTAACCATATCCCGACTCATATAGTTAAGTGGATCAGATCCTCCAACTCTAACCTATTTGTTAACGTTGTGTTTCGCACATATTTAGGTCAGGCTTCGACAATTTAGGTCTTTCGAAATGGGCCTACAAAAGATAGGGGAAATGAGACTAGGAGATGGAGGCCTTGGGGCAAGAGAGTCTCCAATGTCAAAATTAGTAAATATTTTTGAAAGTTTGTAAATAAGTGAAAGTCTAGAAATCTAAGCAAGTTTTATCGTACATGAGACTTGCTATTTATACCACAAGCTTGGGGGAAAGATCATGTCTGCCCCCATGGAGTTTGCGTCCTTCGTACTATTCTCTGTGTCAAAGTCATTTAATGCAACGTAGCTCTACGACTGTGTCAATAATGTGGCGTGTCGCCCATGTAGTGGTGCCATTAATACAACTTAGTTTTCCGATTTCCTTCTCCTAGACAATATCCTTGGTGGTCCGTCGATATACTTCCTGTCAGAAGACTGAGGGTTCTCCCGTACATTACACCCACTATATATGTAGATGAGCACTCGAAAGCTGGACACTACTTGATGGGCCTTTAGATCGACAAGTTTCATCTCCTGCAGCACACTCCCTCTTGTAGGTTGCATCTAAAGGACTCTACCGATGGCCAGGTTGGAGACTTTGTTCATTCTAGACTGGGTTTTTAGTCTTAATTCTCTTAGTTTTTATTCACAAGCCCGCTAGGTCAGAGAGAGAGAGAGGGGGGGGGGGAATCTCCTTACACTATTAATTTTGTGTTGAGTTCTTATCAAATTTATAGGCTGTGAGAAAATTGGTCAACAACGAAAATTGCCTCAATTTATTGTTGTTATTAAGGCTGAGGTACCTGGTCCGTTTGGATACAGAAATACTCTCAACTCATCTTATTTTATCATTACAATTTTTTCAAATTCATACAAAATATAATAAACAATTCAACTTTTTCAAATTCTAAAATAATAATAATATTAAAAAATATATTCTAATAATATTTTATTCAACTCATATAAAACTATCTAATCTCATCTTACTATTCAAACAGACCCAATTTTATAATTGACCTTTTAATGTCATGTTGGAGCAATGTAGTCGACCGAAAAATATCTCACAGCTTGTTATTAGCCTCGTTGTCTAGTCAAATTAATTGTGCTACATAATTTTTTTTTTTTTTTTTTCCTTCCAAACTATTAGAACTTCATTCAAAAGCTGGAAATATAGTTAAGTTACAGAAATAAAACTAGACTATTACAACCATGAAAGCAAACTAGGAAATTGAAATTTAGACTTGGATTACAAAGCAGGAGTAGATGGTGGGTCTTTCCCACTGTGAAAATCCAGCATGCACTGGGGAAGTTTGATGAGGCTTTGTGTGCACTGTGAAAATCCAGCTACATAATTAGATAAGGCTTTGTGTGCTTCTTTTTCCCTCGTACTTCACCGAAAAGATGTAAAAGAAATTAACACAGAAGATATATGTTTCTATTAAAAAAAAAAAAAAAATTGGATGTTCTAAATTATCTAACAAGGTTTATGGACAATTATGAATGTTTTTACGTCAGAATGTCAAATGCCTTTCTCTTAAGCCTCACTTTTAGAGACCGTCCTTGTCATAATCAATAGACGGTGAAACATGAGTTAATATATAATATGGTTGTTGACACAAAAATCAAACAAAAGTAAGCTGGAGTACTAGTTGCTTAATTTGGTCAATAACAAAATTATTTTCTTTTATTTTTTATTTTTTTCATTTTTTTCTTCCAATCATTTTTTGCAAACATCAATACAAAGTCATTTTCATCTAAATAAAATATAAAAATTTGAAAAAAAAAATGTTGATAGTAATTACCAAAAAGGGTTGTCAAATATATATATATATATACACACATACACACACACTAGCATTACCATTTTGATACGTACCAGCACCAATGTTTATGCCACCTACCATTACAGTACTATTGCCACCATAATGGTTGCAACAACCACAACCAGCTAACATCTTTACCGCTACCGCCGTAAACAGAGTTGAAACGGCCACTCGTACTGCCATTGCCATTAACTTCATGCGTGGTGGAAAAACTGCATTAATTTTCACCCACATTAATTTATTACATATTTTTTGCTTTCCATAAAAAGACTCTTGCCAAAAAATTTATCTTACTCCGACCCCATCGTTAAAAATGGATGAGAATTTTATTTCATGTTAGCTTTTACGCTTATAAGGTAATATATATATATATATATATATTAGTGTATAAATTTATATATATATATAATTTAGTATGCAAATTGAGATTTTTAGTAGTTTGAAATGCAAAGTAAAAGAGTATATGGTAGTTTACGAGGGAAAAACGTAATTACCCATTAATGAAATAAACGATAAATATGAGTCCATGATGATGAATATTGCATGAGGGGGATTCTGCAGGTACCAGAAGTCGAAAATCTTAACAGAATATAATATGTAGAAAAATTATATTCATCATCTTTACACATCACACACTATATATTTTTTTATTTTTTTTCTCTTATCAAATGTGTGATATATGGATGATGAATAGAAGAATTCAATAAGTTTAAGAAGAATAAAATTTAAAAAAATTTAAAAAAAATTTAAAAAAATAAGAAAAATAAAAAAATGAAATGTGTGGGAATGATGAGTAGCAAAACTCTAATATCATGTATCAATAGAAAGATAAAACTCATTGTAGGGGTAGGGTAGTCCCTACCCCACCCCCCGCCCCCGCATGGACTGGGGAGAAGATTTTCTCCCCGTCCCCCGCCCCCGGAGTGCGAGGGTAGGGTACCCCGTCCCAAACAATGGGGTGCAGGTGGGGAGGTTAATCCGTTTGCCCCCCTACTGGGCCTTTGGCTCAAAAGCGATTTCTGGATCATTATGGGTCCATAAAATTAGAAGTTAAAAAAAAAAAAAAAAGTTAAAAAACCAGATTTAAAAAAAAAAGAAAAGAAAAAGCTATATGAAATATAAAAATAATATATATGATACAAATTTACTAATTTCGAGCAAATGAAGTACTAGTACATACTACTAATCTACTACTTAATAAACTAATAAACTAATAATAATAACTAATCTATTACAAAATTGGAAGGCTAAAGCCGCTAAACAATTACAAAATTATAATTTACAAACATAAAAGTGTCCAAGGGACATTATATCGGAGGTAGACGTCGTATTTGATCCTCATGGTCAATACCATCCCCCTCACCCTTATATTGGAACCCCTACACATGACGTCTAATTCTTTTTTCACCCTACATATAACAAAATATTTCAGGCGGGGATCAAGAATAACAGCCACATATAACAAAATATTTAGTCTAGTCAAACCTCTCCAATACTTGTCATATTTGACTCTCATGATCAATGTCATCCCCCTAATCCTTATATTGGAACCTTTACACATGTCGTCTAATTATTCTTTCACCATACAAACTTATTGACAAAACTCATGGGATGTAGGGTACAAAGAATTTCAATAGAATAACGTGAAAGCCCAAGAAAATCAACAAAAGTATAAACTACCTCCCAATTATTATCATTGGGCTTTCCTAAACCCCCATACTCATCAAAGAATCTAACATATTGAATATCTTCATCACCCAATAATTGAAAGGCCGCCTCCTACATCAAGAAGGTTGAGTTCCATCTGGTAGGAACATCAGTACAAAGACGCTTCTTCGATGTTATGCCCACAGTCTTCGCAGCAATCTTGAATTTTTTCAATCTAGAAGGAGCAGACCTCATAAATTTCACAGTCATTCTAACTCATACAACTGAGTCATCAACATCTTTCAACCCCTCAGTCACAATTATATTCAAGATATGTGCAGCACATATAACATGCAAATATTCACCACCCAAGAATATCTTATTTGTCTCTCTAAGATAAGTCTTCAGATATCCCAAAGCGACATCATTAGACGAGGCATTATCAACTGAAACTATCAAAACCCGTGCCAATCTCCACTCCTTTATTGCGGCCTTCAAGGTCGTCCCAATCGTCTCACCCTTGTGATCGGCTATTTGACAAAACTTAATAATCTTTTTGTGAAGAATCCAATCAGAATCAACAAAATGAACAGTCAAAGACATGTAATTGAAATTTTGGACAGAAATTCAAGTATCGGTAGTGAGACAAATTACCAAACCCCCCAATTGGTCCATCAAAACATATTTATCTTTTATGTACATCTTTTTAATATCATTTGCCACAGTGTGGCGAGAATGAAGTAAAAATCTAGGCTCTATTTCTTGGACAAGTTCATGGAACCATATCCCCTCCACAAACTGAAATGGTAGCTCGTATATGATAACTATACGAGCTACCTTCCTTTTACACTCATTGAGATTATACTTCGTAAACCCCTTCAATGTTGGACCTTCACTACTCCCATCTGCCATTTTTTTTTAATCCAATATCTGGTCTAGATTGACTCTTATCCAGTAAGGATCTTAATATAGGACTCTTCTTGCATTGTTCCTCTAAATAAACCTTCAATTGGGATGTATCATGTTTCCTATAGTGACATCCATATATTTTTTCACAGTAATTACATTTAACTTGGGGGTTCTTGGGGTCACCACCCTTTAGTTTGGTAAAGTGAGATCAAACTATGGAAACATGTTTCTTACCCTGTGTGGGCTTGGGGGCAGGGGAAGGTGTACTCCCAGTGGTTGGAGTAGGCTTAGTAGGGTTAGGTTCTGGGGCAGGGGTACTGGTAGGAGTATGAGACCTATCACTAAAATCTCTTTGAAAATGCATTCCTGATTCCCCAACACAATTAAAAATTATTAAATTACACAAGGAAAAGTGCAAAGCCAACACAAGACATAAAAAAAAAAAAAACATAATAATACACCGAACAATTAAAAAAAATGTTTTCTATTGAAAACATTTTTAGGGGTTTCCATTGAAACCCTAAATTGAAATTTCAGGGGGAAACCCTTAAATCAAGTTAGGGTTTCGGATTGAACTCCTAAATCAATTTAGGGGTTCAATCCAAGACCCCTCAATTGAAATCCCTAAATCAATTTATTTAGCGTTTCGGATTTGGACCCTAAACTAATTTAGGGTTCCAAATCCGAAAACCTACAAAGTACAAACTAAAAAAAAAAAAAATCAATCACAGTGAAGAGGCGACATCAATTTCAAACACATGCACAAATCAGAATCTATAGAACACAAATTCACAATCATTCACATACTCCATCTCTGATTCAACCCATCATTTCTCCAATATCCAATCCAAAACTCGAAAAAAAAAAAATTCCATTTGAGGTATGGAGTAAGGACTAGAAGTCTTACCTTTAGAGTTTGGCGTAGAAAACGATGGGTGGTGCTCGTGCAGTCGTGCTAGAGAGAGAGAGAGAGGAGATCGAGAGAGTCTGAGAGATTGAGAGAGTGTGAGAGACTGAGAGAGAAACGAGAGTTCGAAAAGAGTGACGAAGACCAGGGTGGGGGACGGAGGAAGATAAAGCGAAATGGCACCATTTCACTTATAGAGTTATATATATAATATAAATATTAAATATATATATTAAAACACGGAACGGGGCTCAGCCTCATCCGTCTCCCGCCTCCGCTGGCCTCCAAAAGTGTGGGCGGGGCCCCCCACACCCCGCCTAGACGGGACGAAACCCCCGCCCCGCATGAGCGGTGGCGGTGCTGCTGCGGGGCCCCACTGCCCACCCCTAGATAAAAGTATATCTAGAAAATAAGATCAACATATTACTTGAATTAATTGTCCAAATGGGATGAAAAGAAACATGTCATTACAGCTATTTATAGCATGGAAAATGATACACATGATACAACTATTTGCACAATTCTTTACACAATTGTGTTTTAAATGAGGAATGTTTTTGTAAAATATCTTATTAAAGCAATGCCATTTTATAAAAATATCTTAATTTTAAAATATGGTTGCGGAGGTATCATTACTCATATATTCAAAAATGGTTGTGTAAATTAAGATTAAATGATTGTGAATATATATATATATATATATTTGTACGTGTAAATGGTCGTGAAATTTGAAAATGATCGTGTGGATATCATTTTAAAACTTGATTAGCCTTTTTGACGAAGTTTGGAAGATAATTAATTTAGTCCATGATCTATAATTTAGTCCATGACCTAGGCTAATAATGTATAACCATATATAATTCCTTCCGTATAACTAGTAGGTGGCTAGTTATGATTCTCACTTATAGCTAATAATAAATAATTATTAAACTAATTAAATAAGACTTATATATGAAACTTGTGTCCTGTGTTATATATGTCTCTTGAGGAAGATTTTTGTCTCTTAAAATTAACATAATAATGAAACCTTGGACCCGATTTATCTTAGACAGCAAGCTTGACTTAAAGCTGTTTGTTCCAATATATATCTTTGAGACATCCATCCAAGTTAATTGGATGTACATGGTGTAGCTAGCTGATTCATAATGCCATCTCGGAAAATTTTAGTGTCATGATTACAAGAAAAACGCTTATACGTGGTCAGTTATTTGTAAAGAAAATAATCGTTTTCTATTAAAATAAGTTTATTCTCATTGCAAATAATCTTTTATTTTTGTAGTGTGCACAGTGGAGGTACACATAATGTGCATGAGTATCATTTATATATAAACTGATCGACGGATATTATATGATCTTGATAATCAATAAGGGTAATATTAGCAATTCGATTAGAAAAGTTCAAACATATAAAGTCATATATACAGAAATGCCATTAATAGACACTCATGTGCTTCACATGATCGGTTCAATCAAATTGGCACATAATAGGACCTACACATCATTCATCATGTGGTGGCATATATGCATAAATTAATATATAGCTCATGCATGTGGGGTTTTTTTCTCTAAAAAAATAGGTTAATTTTCTAATTAGGAGGCCCCCCCCCCTCTCTCTCTCTCTCTCTCTCTATACATATATATATATATATATAGCTAGAGGTGTAGATGAGGAAAACAATAAGCATATTTTGGTGTGCCATTAGTATTCGGAGCTAGCTAGCTGTTGCTACATCAAATCTTCCTTTTAA
This sequence comes from Pterocarya stenoptera, assembly GCA_003123785.1. Taxonomy (NCBI): domain Eukaryota; kingdom Viridiplantae; phylum Streptophyta; class Magnoliopsida; order Fagales; family Juglandaceae; genus Pterocarya; species Pterocarya stenoptera. Next base: position 147,880 of record QEOT01124117.1, read on the forward strand.
TTCCTTTGATGCTTCGCAACTGTGCAATATCATGCAAAATATATAAATATATATATAAATATATATATATATTTATATATATGTATATAGGAGATGTAAACTGAAAAGAAAAATGATAATTGGGGTAAAAACTATCAACTTTCATGATCAAAGTTAAACCCCATAAAGCAGTAGTACTAATACCGTTGGGGATTTAGAAATAGCTTTGGATGGATTGGGTTAGATGCATGCGGTCACCCACCATTCTTATAAATATATAAATATATATATATATATATATATTTGCTGAAACCACCCAAAATTTTCGAGTAAATTTGTCTAAACTCCTATCAGTACTATAGATGTAAAGATTATGTAAGTAATATCCTTTAGCTAAAATAATAAATATTAAATAACAAAAATAAAGGAAGTATGAAAAAATTATAAATAAATATAAATACAAATTTTAATTACAAATTGTTTTTTTTTTTAGTGAGGAAATCTTAGGAAGTGTTAGTGAATAAATTGAAATATAAATAAAAATAAAAATAAACTCCCCATCTCATGTAATTAATCTGATTAAAAATTAATGCAAGCTTCCTTAATTGCTCGAGTAATTTCAAGGAGTTATAGCCATTTATTTCTATGTGTATCTAACGATTTATTTGCTTCATCTTTTTAATAGCTTCGGTTAGGAATTCATAGCTTTGTTAGGTAGGTGGGCTTCCTCCTTCCATTGAGAGATAACTTTGTAAAGTGTTTTCATTTTAATAAAAAGAAGGAATTCTATCTATATATATATAGGGAAAAAAAAAAAAAAAAACAAGAGTTGTTGGCAAATATTGTTCATGTGACGATATTGCAGTGCGTGGTTTCGTACCTTAATTGCCAAAACGTGTACGTGCGTATAATAATTGAGTACTGTTAAAGCCACAGCTGGTAGGTTGGGAGTTACTGCTGGTTCTAATTTGTGTTTTTTTTTTGTGTTTTATTTTTAATTATTTTTTATATAAATTTTTTAATATTTTTAAATATTTAAAAAAATAAAATAAATTTAGAACATTATTAAAAAATATTTTTTTAATCATAAAATAAAAAAATTATTAAAAAATACTTCTTTAATAAAATATTTACTTGGAGCAAGGATGCTTAGCATTTTCTTTAATAATTTGACAACCACTTTGGAACAGGGGAGAAGGTGAATGTTTGGACGGCTCACCCATTTGCCATAAGAGTTATTTTATTCTCTTAAGAGCTAAAAGTCAGGGGTGAATAGGAGTTGACCAAACCGACCGTCGCCAAAAGGATTGATTGTTAGATGAATAAATATAGATAGAAGTTATTGTTTAAAGAAGTCATTTTACACATATAATGTGGTATTATTTAGACCACACATAGAGAAAGATGAAAAAAAAGAAAAGAGATCTAACAGCAGCCACGTAGTGAGTGCAACGAGTGCACCGCTACAGTGACTTCTATGTAGAATTACTCTTGTTAAATTTTGGAGCTAGATGAAACTGATAGAGAATCGATCGGCCCGCAATTTAAATATGTATAGAAATCGACGTCGATCGGTTCAATTTCAATTTGAACCGTATTAAAATTGATGAACTGTATTCAAACCACTAATTCAACCAATATATTATATAATTTTTTTATAATTTAATTCTTACATAAAACAATGCCGTTTAACTTAAACGACATTATTTTATAACAATCTCTTACAAAAAATAAGATTTGAAACAATGTCGTTTGGCTTAATGCATTATTTTATTTTATGATGTCATGTTTGATATAGGAACATTCCAAAATATATCCGATCATGGATGTAAGTTTTTCATAAATGAATGATGACAATTTCCCTTAAAAAAAAATTTATCCACCAAAAAAAAATTTTTCAAATAAATATTATTCCGTTTCGTGCTCTGATCAATTAATATTTAAAAAACCAACTTTTTCTATCTATTATTAGTTTCCAAAAACTTAGAAAGTGTTGTTCTATTCAGAAGCCGATGTATAGAGTATGCCATCCACGTTACTTAAATTGTAAAATTTGAATTGTAGCATTCAAATTTTAATTTTTTTTTAAAAATAAAAAAATCAAATTATACCATGCAAGAAATATGGAGTATAAAAATCTTAAAATAAGAGTACTCATAAAGTATAAAAAAGAAATTACTCTTACTAGAAACATGAAAGATTATAAGATGTACCGCGAAAGACTCATACAAAAGGCTTTAATTATTTTGGAAATCATTAACTTGGGCAGGTTGTCAGTCTCCACCTTTTGTTATTTGACCTGTCTCCCTTATCTTTTTAACTTGATTTTGAGCCGTTGGAAAAAGAGGCATCAACAAATTACGGCTTTCTGCCTACTTTCTCGAATTGGTGGATATATCACAGCATTTCAAAGCACCACAAATTTTAACGTTTAATGCACTAGTCGAGTATTAAATTACCTTCTTTTAATTTGTATTTGAATTTAATTCTAACTCGAACTTACCTGTGAAGGTTAGATATGACTGCGTTTGGATGTTGAGGTAATTTTAAATAATTTGAGTTAATTTGTAAATAGTAGTATTTTGTAGATCCTATTGAAATATGCTTGAATATAAATAAGTTGAAATATGCGTTTGAATGTATGAAGCAGGTTGAGATGAGCTTAACTTTTTTATGTAAAGTTGAAAAAGTAATGAGTTCCATCAATGATTAGTTTGAGATGGGCTGAACTCATTTTGACAACCAAACACAACCTCAATTATAAATAAGCTATATTTATAAATAGCTTATTAATTTCTTGAATGAGTTTGAACTTGTTCAAAGGGTACTTAATTTTACAAAATATAATTATTAATATATATATCTTATGACTTCATCTACAAGTTTTAACTTTTTATAAATCTCCATATATAGTTTTTATATACATATATGTATGTATGTATGTCATGTCTTATGACTTATTCACAAATTAAATCATGAGATTAATTGATATGATCAACAACTTCATTTTCACTTCAATTGATTGCAAATTATTTACAAAGTTTATTTTGCTTTTAATAATATAAGTTTTCAGCTAATAAGTTGAGAAGTGATCTATACAAATTTTTTTACAAAAGCAAACTTATAAAATAATGTGATTTAGGTTTCGTTTGGATATAGAAAATGTTTCATCTCATCATTATAATTTTTTTAAATTCTCACACAAAATATAATAAACAATTCAACTTTTTTAAATTCTAAAACAATAATAATCCTAAAAAAATAATATTTTAATAATATTTTATTCAACTTTTATTTTTCATCTGAAATCATATAATTCTAAAAAAATAATATTCTAATAATATTTTAACAATATTAGTTTCTTTCATGATATGTCAGACCATATAATTTAAAATATTTTTTAATCTGATATACTACATCAAATCATATCAATTTACTTTATAAACTCTCTATATAAACCAAATATTTCTCAAATAAATATTTTAAAAACACTATATATACAAGTTTTCAATTAAATTTTGTTATATAAACTAATGGCACGTGGGCCAATGGCATTTTACTTCCCTCTCTCATACTTCAACCAAGATAAAAAAAGAAAAAAAAATTAATTAACTAATGTAATTTGATTGTAGAAACTAAAATAAAATATAAATTTAATTTCTTTAATTAATTAATATTAACTTATTGTCTGCATTTCAACCGTTTTGAAGTTAAATGTGGTTGCTAAATCCTTTACCTACCATGGATGCAACATTCAATATTTTTTCTGATTTTATCGAGAGGAGGGGTACCGTAATTATTGGTTCAACCTATACAGCGCACTTCTGATTGGCAGGTGTAAGGTGGTGAATGATGAGACCCAAACATCTGATTGTAACCTCACTGATATGACAGGCGGAGAGAGACAGATGGGTGTGTTACACCTTACGCAGGCAGGGCTTTTTTTCCCAATGGCGTGGCGTGATCGCATGCTCTCGCTCCCACGTGTTCCTACTTCCTCATCTGCGGTGGGCCAATGACTATCCAGTGCTTTGATTTTTTCAAACTTCTACTCCCTCCAAAGCCTTTTTATATTTGGCTACGTTGCCTCGCTCAGTTTTTCCAATTTCGTCAACCCCAATCGTTAACTTGACTATGTCATTCAAACTCAAGGATTATTTTCAGTGGCAATGAAAAATTTAGATGTCTAAAAATTTGATCTCGTTTATTTTTATAGAAGAGATGGAATGAATTGAAATGAAAATTAAATAAAATATTATTAGAATATATATTTTTAATATTATTTATTTTAAAAAATTAAATTATTTATTTTATTTTATTTGAAAATTTAAAAAAATTGTTATGATAAAATTATATGAGTTGATATGAGTTTTATACATATAAAATAATATGCCAACATAACAAGGGCAATATCGTCAACAAGCCCAAGTTCCCACGTTTAGAATTTTAAAATAATTAATTCCAAAAAAAAAAAAAAAAATTATGTTTTAATATAAATTCGGTTGGTCGTGAGGACTCAAAAAATTTGAATGGCGCACAAATTAAAATGAGAGATATATATATAAAAAAAAGAGAGTTAAAAATCAATAGTTTGCAATTTCTGTATGTATATGCATGTATGTCTAAAGAAGAGAGAAAATAAGAGCAAACCAGAGAGGAAAGCTGCTTCCTCTCCATACCCACACAACCACGCACCTTGAATTTTTCTCTCTGTTTCCTTCCCACATCTTTTCGGAATCCAACCGTCCCCACGTTGGAGTACCGTGACCCATCTTGATTGTTCTTCGTAATCCTCTGTACACTTTCAAGATTACGCCTTGAGAACTTGTTTCGTTCCCACCTTCTTTGTCGAACTTCTTTCGAAGTTCACATTTTTTTACTTGTTTCCTTGAGTTCTTAGAAGTTCTTTCTGGGTTTCTTTGGCTGTCGTTCGGAGTTCTAGCCGGCTCTTGACTGAAAATCTGAAGTGGCTTCACTTCTTTTCTGAGGTAAGTAAAAGATCTGTGTAAGTTTTAGCAGAATTTCAGTTTCTTTTAGGCTCTTTTCTGCTGTAGAGAAATGACGAAAAAGAAATGAACCTCATTATCGGGGCTCTATGGCTGGTGTCTTTGTTTGTTGTGCTAGTTCTAATTATAACTCCCAGTTTGGCTGCTGAGGAAAATGACGGAAAAGATGAGTAATTAAGAGCTCGGACTTTGCGGGTTTTTTCTTTAGTTTGACGAACTTGTTTTCTTGGAGAGACTTTTCTTTTGGTTCCTCGATAATGAAAACTTAGTAACTCGAATTCTCTAGTGTTTCTTTAACTCTTAAATTTTCTTTGATTTACCCACTTGTTCACAGGCCAAAAAAATAAAATAAAAAATGCCAAACTGAAAAGATCTGTTTGTATAAAAGGGCATTGCCAAATAAATTGAAGTTTGGCTATCAGTTCAATTGGCTAAGGCGTTCCTAGATGAGGGTCAGAATCCGATCGAGGATTCTGGGTTTTGTTCTTTTTCATTTTCTTTATCTTTTCTGATTGCATAGCCATTTCGAAGTGTATGGAATCCAGTATTTGACCAAATCCTATCGCCGGAAATTGGTATCCGTTTGAGGTAACTGATATTTTAGCATCTTTTTGGATTTTGAAAATGTCAATGGTGACTGATAAGTAAGGAGCACTAGAGGTAGAGTCTGTATCTTAAATGATGGTCCCCGCCATTATGTTCATCAGATAAGTCACTTAGTGGGACCTTATTAAAGTTTGATTGACCTTTCTGGTTTCAAAGTAAGCTTTATGATCTCTTTTTTTTATCCTTCTGCCAATACTCTACAAAATCTGAGTTCCTTTGGGTTGGAAAACATTTCAGGAAGATGTCACAGCATTCTCGGGTCCCTCCTTCTTTCCTGTCAATCAAATCATTGCCTGGGGAGTTTCGGTTCTCAGGTTCTCCATCTTCTGAACGCCTTGAAAAACTTGATGATGGGAATTTGGGAAACATTCATGTAATCTCATCTATTGTTTCTGAGAATGGTGATCCAGGGGATGGGGCTGTTCAGGGAGTTGAGTGTTCTATCGGTGAGATGGATCAGGTTATTGAGGATTCACCATATGGTGGGAATGCAGTATCAGTTGAATACAGGCCCGCGATGGGTGATGAAGATTTGGATTCAGTGGCTTCGCATTTGCCTTCAATATCTGCATCTCATAGTGATCGTAGGTGGGGTGACACCACCTCCTATGCTGCAAGGAAGGTACTTTCTGGCTATATACATGGTATAATTATGTCTTGCTTGCTTGATCATTTGAACTGAACTTTTGATTTCTCTAAACAGATGTCAGAGAAATCCTTGTCATTTTTCATCTGTCTTCGTGGCAAACTGTTTAGTATTGTATTTACTGTAGCTTGCCTATAATGCTATACATACATTTTTCATCACTATGTATTTCTGCAATAAATGCGTGTCTAACAATAAGGAGCTTTTCCATGCTAAAATAGCTCCCTACTGAAATATAAAAGAGAACAATATGCATTTGTGGCTCAAGATTGTAACTTTTTTAGTGCATTATTTTTCATTGGTTTGAGAATAGAAGCTTTAGGAGAAATAAGTCTTCTGCGTTTGAAGGTAAGATTTCTAGATTTTTTCCTCAAGCATAGAAGGCAGAACGTGAATAGTCTCACCTCTTGAATCAAGAACAACGGTTACTTACCCATTAGTGCTGATGGAACTAAGCAGCAGTTGGGTTGTTGGAAATTTGAAGAAACCTTATATATATACGTAAGTTCCTATGTTTATATAAACCACAGTAGAAATTGTAGTTGGCACATCTTGGTTATGTATACCATTGCATTTGATCAAATATATTATGATGTACTGCAAGGACATTAGGTCCGTATACAAATGTTCATTTCGCTTCTGTCATCCTACCTTAGATTTGTCTTGAAAGTCTCATTGATTTTGTTAGGGAGATAAAGATCTCTGGAGTTTTTCCATTGAGACTATAACATATTGGGCGCTGCTGAATCTAAAAGCTTAAGTAACCCTTTACACTTGTGAAAACTTTTCAATGTGGGACTTAACCTTTTTACTGCCATACCTGCTTGCTCAACAGGTTTCTTTGTTTCCTTTTTTCATTTTTATCATCGACACATGATTGAATTTGGGCAAAAACACTTATGTCAAGTGTTAGATACATAACTTTTAGATACAATGAAACTTTCGTTGTCTATAGAACAAGATGGGAACAACACTCATTTATATATATTTTTTCTGCAGGAACAGTGGACTGTTAGGTAAACAGTTCTGTATTGCATTTTTAAGATAAATAAGCAATGCACTGTGTAAAGCCTGGTTGCTACAGCTAATTAGTTGGCTGCTCTTTTTATTTTTATTTTTATTTTTTAATTTTTTTTAATTTTATGTATTCTTTGATTTTGCAATTTTGCTACTTTGTGCTTTTTTGGGTCACCTGGTTGAATTGGTATCACGTTGTGTGTTATTTGGTGCCCATGAGTGACTATCGAGTCAGAAACAATGCTAGCTGTTACATAATTTGTGAAAAATACAACTTCTGTATGTGTCTGCCTCTCTAATATAAAAGTTCCATGGTCTACACAAGTTCTTGTAGTTGCCTAATTGGCCCTTGTTTCTCTTGTATATCGCTTGGGGTTGTCCAAAGAATTGTTATTCTTTTTATTAGTAGGAATCAAATTTTACTAAACCATAGAAAGAGGTGTTGTCCCAGCACCCAGGAAGTATACAAGAGACCATCTAATTAGGAGAAGTGATGAATACAAGGAACTTATGAAAACTAACTCCATTAAAATCAATAGCTAAAGCCCAAAGAAACAATGTTTTAGAAAAGAAATTTCTGATTTCGTCTATAATGAGCATTCCCAACCTTTGAAGCTCTTGTAATTCCTTTTTTTTTTTTTGGATTGAAACTAGGTGTCTGGAATAAAGTCCCGACTAATCCTGGGGGTGCATAGGTTCTTGCCGTTTCTCTCCCACCAAATGCACCACATATAAAGCATATAGGCACCATCTTCCACATTGCCGCAATTTGGGGACTTCCATAAATAC
>QEOT01124118.1:0-85799 GCA_003123785.1 Pterocarya stenoptera
GAGCGGCGTCATCGTCACATTGTTGATATTTGTCTCACTCTTATAGCTCACTCATTTGTGCCTTCTCAAATTTGGATAGCTACATCCCAAACAACTATGTTTTTTTATCAATTGCCTACCAACTCCCATCCTCAACCACAAGTCACTGTATGAAATGGTTTTTAGTACATCCCCTTCTTATACTCTATTACGAGTGTTCGGATGTGCATGTTATCCGAATTGCACATACTTTGGTCGATCCAAGTTGGATTACAAATCCATTCGAAGTGTCTTCCTCGGCTACGCCCTCCATCACAAGGGCTATCGGTGTCTCCATGTGCAAACTTGTAAAATTTACATATCAAGGCATGTTACATTTGATGAGAATTTCTTTCCCTTCTTAATTGAACATGGGCCTTCCTCAAAGAAATTACACTTCTTCACTGCTTAACTAGTTTCCAAGAGCCTCAAGAATGCCTTCCTCTTCATCGGAGCTCACAACTCTGTTTTCCCCTTAAAATATGTTGACAGTTTTGGATTCAAGTTCATATTTACAAGAATCTACACCCATGCAGCCTCAACAAATAACATGCCCCACTCGAACTCATTCGATGGTCACTTGAACACAAGATGGTACAAGAAGTCCTCAGGTTTTCTTCTCAACCCATCACCCTCTTCCAACTTGCTTTGCTGCTAAAGTAACCACTCTTAAAACTAAACCCAAAACTTACAAGCAAGCACTCAAAGATCCCAATGGAGTTAGGCAATGCAAGCCGAAATAGATGCACTAGATGCAAATCAAACATGGACTCTGGTCCCTCCCACTTCAAATATGAATCTCGCTACCAGCAAGTGGATTTCTAAAATAAAGACTCATGCTGATGGAACTCTCGAACGTTACAAAGTGAGGCTTTGTTGCCTTTGGTTTCACTTAGTTCCCTGGACTCAACTATGACGAAACCTTTTGTCTAGTTGTCAAGCCAGTTACTATACAATTGATTCTCAACTTAGCTCTGTCTCAAGGTTGGCCTTTAAAGCAATTAGATGTGAGCAACACTTTCTTGCATGGAGATTTAAAAGAAAGAGTTTATTTAACTCAACCTCTTGGTTTTGAGGATTCTACTCATCTGAATTATGTTTGTCAATTCTACAACGAACTTTATGGTTTAAAGACGGGCATGGTATATGAAATTCAGCACTTACATTCAGCAAATGGGGTTTGAGTGCTGCCTATACGATACTTCACTCTTCTTTCAGCTCAAAGGGTTGGATTTTTTTTTTTATGTTCTTAATTTATGTAGATGATATCATCCTAACAGGAAGCTCTGCCTTTGCCATCAGCAAATTTATCACTCATCTGTTAACAAGTTTTCACATGAAAAACCTTGGAGATTTGCATTACTTCCTTGGAATTCAGGTAACTCGGGACTCCAGTAATCTTGCACTCTACTAGACTCGGTATCCCTTGACTCTACTCAGGAATTTCTTCTTGATGGTGTTAAACCTGTCTCCACTCTGATAGCTTCAAGTGCATCCATTCCTACCACAGAGGGAGATCCTCTAGCTGATCCAACGGTGTATCGCCAGATGGTTGGTTCTCTTCAATATATTATTTTGACACGTCCCAACATTTCCTATGTTGCTCACGTTGTTTCCCAATTCTTGCAAAGCCCTTGTGCTCCTCATCTTATTGTCGTTAAGAGAATATTTCACTATCTCAACGGTACCATTAATCTTTGACTTCATTTTATTAAACAACCACTTTATACCCTTATTAGTTTTTGCCATGCCGACTGAGTAGGTTCTCAAGATGACAGAAGATCAACTACTAGTTTTGCAATTTTTATGGGTGCCAATCTCTTGTCTTGGGGGGCAAAGAAACAAGCGATTGTGTCTCGTTCTATAGCTGAAATCGAATATCGTGCTCTTGCAGCCACCACAACGGAGTTGATGTTGTATATTCACTTGGTGAAGAACCTTGGTTATGAGCTTCCTTCACCAACATTGTACTTTGACAATAATAGTGCCCTGAACATGGCCAAAAACCCTGTCTTTCATCATCGTACCAAACATACTGAGATAAATGTGCATTTTGTCTGCGAACAAATTGCAAGGGGTGTTATCTCTCTCACACATATTTTTGGCCAAGATCAGGTGGCAGATATATTCACTAAGCATCTTTGCAGTCTGAAATTTACACCTAATCATTGCAAGCTCTGCATTGGACCGATTCCACCTTGAGCTTGAGGGGGAATCAAAGAGACGAGACCATGATTTGTTTCTGATTTGTTGCTAAAATATCTCTACGAGATTACAGTAAATACATGATTATAGTTTTATATGTAACATTGTATCCGTTACATAGTAGCTGTATATTTCCTTCTATAGTTTCTGTACAACTAGAAGAAGAGTTGTAAATGTCAACTTTTGATTCCTGTAAACACTATATAAATTAATGCAAAGGCCATACAAACAGTAGGCTACTTTATTTACAGTGGTGACTGCCCGAAACCACTGGTGGCCTGGATTTTATTTTTTGTTTTTCTTTTAATTTTCAATTTTAATAATTTTAGAAGTTATTTTCAACTTTTTTTATATAAGAAGTTTATTTTTCACTTTATTTGAAAGAATTTTAATTTATTTTTTTAAAAAATTAAGGCTAACTCAAGGCAGGGTCATGGTTTTTGTGTCAATGGTGAGATAAAAAAATTAACGGAGTGTCTTATTTCTAAATAAATTAATGTTATTTCTAATGAAGAATTGCATAAGATCGATAATTTAAGTCAGTCCTAGCGTACGGGGTATACAACCAAATTTAGTAGCATATATAAATATAAATATATATATTTATATATAAAAGTGTGTGTGAATAGGTAAATAAAGAAAAATGATTTTAGTCATAAAGTATGCAAAATGCTCTTCTTTTAAAAAATATAAATAAATATGAGATTTACATAAAAATAAAAAATTAATTTTTTAATAATACATTTCATTCTTTTTTTAAATAATATATACCTCTTACACAATCAATAAGTATAGAAAAATGCTACTTTTATCAATGGTTTATACCGCTCTGATTTTTTAAATTCTTTTTATTGTTATTTTTTACTTAATAATTAAGTAAGTATTTTTTAATAATATTATGAATTTTTTTATTTTTTAAAAAATATTTAAATGTATTAAAAAAATAAATATATAAAAAAAAAAACAAGAAAAAAACATAAATTTTAACTAATGGTAACAGGAGCGGCAGCTCGCAGCGGTGACACCAGCACCGCTCATAAGTATATGTAGTAGTGTTACGGTGAAACCATCTATCCAGCTGCTGAAGTCATAGACTCATAAGCACTACGCACGTGGACTATGGCCAAAGTACTAGATCAATCTCCCACGGGCCACGCTTGCGAAAAGCATTGATTACCAATTAATGAACTTTGTTGCCACGTTCATGATGTATGTTATCATGAATTCATGATAGCCAAAGTGAATGCAGCGGGAATTAAGCCAATATGTCACCTCATTATGTCTATTTATAACATCCATTAAGTTTTTTTGCAACTACTGTTGTCAACTTCTAGAAGTTTGGGTGGTGATTCCACCATTGATGATGGTGGGGATGGAAAAGGAATGTGCCCGCATGAATTTGTTATCTTTTTAATCATGGTATTATTATTATATAAAACAAAGTGTAGGGGGTTTTTCTTCCCTATCAGCCTTAAAGCAAGTCATGGGGACTATTGAAAAAGTAAGTCAGAGAGTTCGATCAAGCCCAATCGAGACCTACAGCCCTCCTCCAAAGGAGTTAGTGGGCCTCTGCAGAGTACTCAGCCTATAAACGAAACTCACCCACAAAGCAACCCACGCTTGGGAAAAGCAGACAGTAAAGGTAGATGAGATTCGCCGCCCTGACACGTCTCCGATAACACCTTACCCTCGTGAACGTGATCAGTTAGGTGGGTGGAAAATATGGAGACCCCGTGATCTCCTGATAGTAGGTATGGAGAGGCTTAATAGGGAATATCTGTAGGGTAAAGTGAGTAAAAAAGGCACGTTGCATTAACGGCATCATTACTCAGACTCCACGCTGCATTAATAACCCCACCCTAGAAGCCACGCTGTATTAAATGATTCTGAAAAATAGTGGAAAGGACATAAGTCCCTCAAATTCAGGAATAGGCTACTCTCACCTGAAGCCTAGTATAAAAGTCGATCCCCAGATATGAAGAACTCTATTTGATTCCTTTAAGGTTATGCACAAAACTACTAAGGAGATATATTGACTTTAGCATCGGAGACTCCCCAGCCACCACCAGGACCCTCATTCTTCATGTTTGCTTAATATGTGCAGGTGACAGTCCGAAAATCTGAGTTACTAGAACCTGACCCAAAGGAGCGCGAAACACGAAATTGACAGTGGTGCTGTATGTGGGATCTCTATAAACTTCACGTGTCATTTATATACCAACGACAACCCGTTATCAGAAAACTTGGGGATAGGAAGAAGCGTCAACAAACATGGAAGCGAGGGTCGCCGCCATGGAACAACTGGTGGGAAAACTAACTACTGAGGTGGAGACCCTCCAGAAGGGAAACAAGACGCTTAAATCGACTACCAACAAGTTGGAAAATGAAGTGGAACCAAGCAACAATGAGCACGTGGGAACCAGGAACGCAGGTGAAGAAGACAACGTAGAAGAAGAAAGAAAAAACATGCAGGACGAGCTGTGTAACCTCGAAGAAAAGTACAAGGAGATGGTAAAAAAGGGCACATCGTCATCGGTAGACCAACTGCTCACCAGCTCGGGCCTACCCTACAGCGGGGAGGTGACGGCTGTGCCCCTACCTTCGAAATTCCTGACCCCTCGGGGAGTGGGAGAGATTTGCAGGGAGTAGGTCATTGCACAAGAGCATTGCGTGTGAGAGTTGAAGCCCAAGAGTGCCAAGATACATGTGGTCCACTTCCCGACCAGTGGCCACGACCTCCCAACCCCGCTCGACCAGACCTCAACAAAATGGGAGATTCGAGACGAGCAGGAGCTCAGGAAGGAAGAGACGGACGAATCGCTGGAGTTGATTCCCCTGAACCCGAGCCACCTAGAAGCTACTGTCAGGATTGGCAGCGGGATGACACTCGACATGAGAAGTGCCATACAACAGCTCCTCATAGAGCACTGGGATGTCTTCGCTTCTAATCATGAAGACATGCCTCTGATCGACCCAGAAATCATCCAGCACCACCTGAGCATGGACGTGAAGGCTAACAGAGTAAGGCAAAAACGTTGAAACTTCAGCGCAAAAAAGAATGTTGCCATCATGGTAGAAGTCGATCGGTTACTTGCGGCGGGCTTCATGCAGGAGGCCCATTACTTGGACTGGCTGTCCAATGTGGTGTTGGTAAAAAAGCAAAACAGAAAGTAGAGAATGTGTGTTAACTTCACCGACTTGAATAAGGCTTACCCGAAAGACAATTTCCTGGTACCCCAGATTGACTTGATTGTCGGCTTAATGGTAGGCCACCGCATACTCAGCTTTATGGACGCCTACTCTAGGTACAACCAGATTCGTATGAACCTCGTTCATCACAGATCGAGGATTATACTACTATTCGGCCATGCCGTTTAGTCTAAAAAATGCGGGGGCTACCTACCAGCAGTTGGTCAATCATATGTTTAAAAATTAGATCGGAAGAAACATGGAGGTCATTGTGGATGATTTGCTAGTCAAAAGCGGGATCCCTGAGTAACATCTAGACGACCTCCGCGAAGCCTTTATGGTACTAAGGCAGTACCAAATGAAGCTGAACTTGGCAAAGTGTGCCTTCGGTGTAGGCTCTAGGAAATTCTTGGGATTCATAGTATCTGAACGAGGAATAGAAGTTAATCCAGAGAAAGTGGAAGCCATACCCAGCATGACCCCCATCGAAGTATAAACAAAGTACATAAACTAGATGAACATGTAGCAACCCTTAACAGATTCATGTCAAGGTCCACCGACAAAGTACATAAACTAGCCGAAGGTGACCACGAATTTGAAACTCTTAAGGAATACCTCACTGACCCTCCATTCCTCAACCAACCTAGGTGTGGAGAAACCTTGACCCTATACCTATCAGTCTTCCCACTGGCGGCTTCTTCGGCCTTAGTACGAGACGAAGGTGGGGCCCAAAGGCCCATGTACTACACAAGATAGGCCTACCGAGGAGCAGAAACTAGGTACCCGCGCATAGAGCAGCTTGACTTCGCCCTAGTGGTGACCACCCGAAAACTCCGACCGTACATCCAAGCTCACCCGGTAAGGGTCCTTACCAAGACCCCCTGGAAGAAGATCCTACAAAAGTCGGATGCCTTAGGTCGCCTTACGAACTGGGTCATGGAGTTGAGCGAGTTTGATATCGAACACTCCCCGCGGGTTACTATTAAGGGGCAAGTGTTGGCGGATTTCATAGCAGAATTCACCGATTTCTCGGAAGGCCTTGAAGGTCTTTGTTGAAGGCTCATTCTGCTGGGCTGGTGGCGGTGCATATAATTACAGACGAAGGTGAAGAGCATAATTATGCTGTAAAGTTGGCATTCAAAACCACTAACAACGTGGCAGACTACGAGGCATTGTTCTCGAGTTTGGCGGTCACCAAATCTCTAGGCACCAAGGAGGTAGAGATGCGAGCTGATTCTCAAATTGTGGTCAATCAAGTACGAGGGGAGTTTGCTGCGAAGAGCGAGAAATTAAAGAAATATCTTACGCTGATAGAAGCTGAGCATGCTCACTTCGAATACTTTTAGATCCAACAAGTGCCAAGGGCTGAGAATCAAAAGGCGGATAAATTGGCGCGAGCGACATCCATGCAAGAAAATTCTCCCCTGCCAGAAGGGACAGTGATTAGGACTATCGAAAAACTAGTTGTGGGGATTGAAGTGGTGGAAGTAAACCCAAAAGCTCCAGAATTAGGATGTTATTCTGTATATAGATACCAACAAGGTACCCGACGACAGACACGAGGCCAAAAGGATCAGGAACAGAGTAATGTGTTACACCGTAATTAAGGGGGTCCTATACTGAAGAGGATATTTTGCACCTCTCTTGAGGTGCATCTCATTTGAAGAAGTCCAATATGTGCTGGCGGAAGTGCACAAGGGAATCAGTGGCGACCACTTTGCAGGAAAAGTACTGGCAGGCAAAGTCAATCTCCAGGTACGAAGAGTTCTCTCTAATTCTTTTAAACTTACGCACAAAACTTCTAAGGAGATATATTGACATTAACATCGGAGACTCCCTGGCTATCACCAGGGCCCATATTCTTTGTATTTGCTTAAAGTGTGCAGGTGACAGTCCGAAGTTTCGAGTTTCAGGAACTTAGTACAAAGACGTGTGAAACACGACATTAACAAAGGATATAAGGGTGATAATCTTCACATGCAATTTCCTCAAATTAAGTTAAAAATAAAATAAAATTATGAAAATATATTATAGGCTTCGATGATCTCTGAACTCAAAGTACCAAGAAAGAGGCCTATGTAATGTAACGGATAATTACTAAAATCACCACGTGGCTGCATGAAGTTTTAGCAGTACTCGTCAGCTTTGTCAAAAGTCCTAGAGTTTTATAGAATAAATATAGTTTGTATTCTAAATATAGTTTGTTAATAAGGCGATTGTACCTCAGCAGAAGTCCATCTTTATCTCTTTAGGATAGGTTGTAAATGAGTATCATATTTATATCTTACGTATTACATAGGGAAGTTACGTATATCATTCAAGTGACGAATATTAAAGGCATAAGTGAAGTAAAAGTTCTTGAATGAGGTCTAGGTTACCTCTAATAATCTACTTTTTATCATTTAATCCGATTCTATCTAAGTAGTAAAGATAAGGAGTTGCATCGATCGTATGATATTGGACAACACTCGATCGAGGCATGACGATGTTTTTGAAGGACAGATAAGAGTAGTAGAATAAAGACTTTTAGGCAGTGAAAGCGGATGATGCAGCATGTGATGTGGAGATATGGGCCATGGCATTGGCAGCTCATGATAAAGATTCGCCAATAATACGAGCGGTTCACGTGTTAAGATCGGCAACTTTTGGCTCTATTGGCGGCAGAGTAGTCAGTCTTGCATCATTGTCACTATGATAGGGAAGGAAAACCACGGTCCACCAAAAGAACTAGGAGAAGAAAGGTGTATTATAAAGAGAAATACAAAGTATTTTATAAAAATAAATTTATAAATTGATGTGATTTAATACGATATATTAAATTGTAAAGTTATTTTTATTGTAAAGTAAAATTAATACATCACGTGAAATTTGTTTAGAGCTAGGTTAAGGGCAATGGAATTTTGTTTAGAGCTAGGTTTTACAAGGATAGTATTCGAAGGGAGAAAATATATTTGCGATCATGAATTGTGCAACCGCTGCGTAATCGTTTTAAAAAAAAAAAATAAAACATGGAACTCACTCTTTTTCAAAGCGATTACACGGCATCTACGCACTTCATGATTGTATGTTAAATTACTGAAAGAGATGTTCAAGCTCTTATAGAAGCAACCAACAGTGGAAAAGAGAGCTGGACTTGGTATGGACAGTTAATTGATGATAACAGAAGATTACAAATTGGAAGACCACAATTGAGAGTTTTTTTTTTTTTTGAAAACAAACCTTGTATATTTCTATTAATCAGTAATTGTATCAGTACAATTTGTATCTTTAAAAACTTGTAAAGCTATAAAGTCTGGGTATTCCTCTATCCATATCTTCTCATGATCACACTTGAAAGAATTCTTTGCTAGCAGATGAGCCACCTCATTCCCATCTCTTCGGACATGCTGCACCCTCCATGCTCCTCTCATCTTCAAAACAGTCTTGATGTCCTCTATGACATGACCAACAGATGACAAATCCTCCTCTTCTCTCAGGACAGCTTTCACCACCAATTCAGCGTCTCCCTCTAAGATCACTCTATTGAACCCAAGTGAATTGCACAACTCTACTGCATACCATAGAGCCACAGTTTCAGCCTCCATAGGATCTTGGACTGGACTCTTATTGTAACTAGCACAAGCCACAATATCTCCTTTGTCATCTCTCAAGGCAATGCCTATTCCCAGGCTATGTTTACTGAAGGCAGCATCCCAGTTTGCCTTAATAAATCCTTGGACAGGTTTTTTCCATCCAAGTTTAGCTCTATCATCCCTTCTTTCCTCTGTAGGTACTGTAGGCTCTCCACCCCTTCCATTTCCTTTAGCTTCACGAAAGTCTTCCAAAGTAGCCTTAGCTATTCTGACCAAGCTCTCAGGATCCTTAAATTTATCTTCAAAAATAAAGGAGTTTCTTCTTAGCCATAACATACGCATTAAAACTGCAACAAGTTCTAGTTCCTCCACTGACAATCTGTTCATGAATTTATCCCATAACAATAGAAAATTGTCTTCTGCACTGGACCATTTCTGAACTGTTCTAAAAGATGCTGCCCATACATCTCTTGCTGCTGGGCATTGCCATACTACATGCATAGATGTCTCCTCTTCTTGACTACATACTGGACAGGTTGCTATATCCACCAGTTTTCTTTTCCATAGATTCTTCTTAGTAGCTAGAATATCATTCCCCAGCTTCCAAAGGAAAGCTTTGGTTCCTCCTGGTATCTTCAATCCCCATATACTCTTCCACTTCTTGTCCTTCTCACCTTCTTTGGATGTTTCCCCTATTACGGATTTTTTCCTACCTTGCTCAACAAAGTAAGCACTCCTCACTGTGTATTGTCCCTTATTAGAAGGCCACCAAATCATTCTGTCCTCTGAGCCAAATTTACTCACAATGATGTTGCAAATCACTTCAGCTTCCTCCTTCATAAACACTTCCCTCACTAGTTCCTCATTCCACCCATTTCCTTCAGAGTTCATTAGGTCACATACCTTGGCATTGCTGTCAAGAACCTTAACAGGAGAATGAACCCTGAATGAGGATGGCGAGTTTAGCCATTTGTGACCCCACACATTTATACTTTTCCCGTTTCCCACTCTCCATCTCAGCCCCTCCTTCAGCAGGTTCAAAGAGCCCCAAATGCTTCTCCAAATTAGAGAGGGAGAATAACTCAAACTTGCATCCAGCAGGTTTTTTCCTTTATAATACTTCTCTCTAAAAATAGTTGCTGCCAAGGAATTAGGAAATTGCCAAAGCCTCCATGCTTGTTTGGCCAATAAAGCTGTGTTAAAACTATCAATATCCCTAAACCCCATGCCTCCTTTCGACTTCTGAAGCCCCAAGTTTTCCCAACTCTGCCAATGAATTTTCTTTTCTCCCTCTGTACTGCCCCACCAGAACCTAGATAACATGCTATTGATCTCTTTACATAGATTCTTAGGTAGTTTAAAAACACTCATCGTGTAGGTTGGAACTGCTTGCAATACAGCCTTGATTAAAACTTCTCTCCCAGCAGGTGACAGGTACTTGTTCTTCCAACAACTGATTTTCTGCCAAATCCTATCTTTTATCCCTTTAAAGGAGCTATACCTAGACCTTCCAACCACTGAGGGTAAACCAAGGTATTTCTCATAACAACCGCAAGCCACAGAACCCCCTTCCTTCATAATTAAATCTCTGTCCTCAGTCCTTGTGTTAGAGCTAAAAAAGATGGAAGTTTTACCTTTATTCAGAAACTGACCCGAGGCCCTTTCATAGACCTTAAGTAGTTCCATAAGCTTCTTCCATTCCTCCTCTTTTGCCCTACCAAAAAGGACACAATCATCTGCAAAGAGCAGATGATTTATCCTGGTTCCTCCTCTTGCTACAGTCACACCTCTTGTAAGGCCACTTGCATCAGCATGATTGAGCAGAGAGCTCAACCCTTCAGCACAAACCAAGAATAGATAAGGGGAGATTGGGTCCCCTTGTCTCAAACCTCTCATAGGAACTATTTTTCTCCCTGGCTTACCATTAATTAAAACTGAATAGCTCACTGTTGAGACACACTCCATGATGAGATTTATCCACTTTTCACAAAACCCAAGCTGTCTCATAACTGCCTCCAGGTACCTCCATTCAATCCTATCATAAGCTTTAGACATATCTAGCTTGATTGCCATGGACCCAACTCTGCTTTTTTGTCTTGTCTTCATGGCATGGAGGGCCTCATAGGCCACCATAATGTTATCAACAATCAACCTTCCTGAAATGAATGCACTTTGTGTTGGGGAAATAACCTCTGCCAGTATCTTCTTTAATCTGTTTGCCAGTACTTTAGAAGCAATTTTGTAGCCCACGTTGCACAGACTAATAGGTCTGTAATCACTAACCTCAACTGGATTTTTAACCTTAGGAATCAGGGCTAAAAAAGTGTAGTTTGACAGTCTGTCTATCCTGCCTCCATTTAAGAACTTCAGAACTGCTTCACTTACTCTGTCACCCACAATATCCCAGTGATTTTGATAGAAACAGGCCCCTAAACCATCAGGTCCAGGAGATTTTAGTGGAGCCATTTGTTTGATAGCCATTTCTACTTCATCTCTGCAGAAATCTTTAGATAAAAAGACATTCATCTCCTCTGTAACTCTCGGCTGCACTGTCCTGAGACACTCTTTTATATCCTCTTGAGAAGGTTTTGATGATGAGAACAACTCCTCAAAATAACCATGAAAAGCTTCTTCTATATCCCTCCTGCTGGACAACTTAACACCTTGTTCATTATGGATATGAACAATTCTATTTTTCCTCCTCCTCTCATTGGCACAAGCATGAAAATATTTAGTGTTTCTATCTCCATGTTTGTACCAATGCCTTTTAGCCCGTTGTCTCCACCTCATATCCTCTTGCTCAAGCAAACCATCTAACTCTTTTTGTATCTTCCTTATCTCTGAAATATTATGGCACCCTTCATCCTCCTGTAGATATTTTAAAGCCTCAGTTTTTTCATTAATCTTTCCCACTCTATTTCTCCATAGGTTTCTACTCCATCTTATCAAGGACCCTGTGCATCCATCTATCGACCTCTTTAATTTTTCGAAAGGCCCTCTTCCAAAGGTTGCTTTTTCCCAGCCCTCCCTTACCACTTTATCACACTCTAGCTCAGAAGCCCACCATGCTTCATACCTGAAGTTTCTGCCACCATAAGTTTCAGTCCCATCTTTATGTGAATAGTTTAGAAGAATAGGTCTATGGTCTGAACTTCTTGCCACAAGAATCTCCACATTAATCTCCTTATGAGACTCAATCCAAGTTTTGTTAGCAACCACTCTATCCAGTCTTTCCTTTGTAAAAGTATCATCCATGTGCTTATTACTCCACGTAAATTTGTCTCCTTTCCACCCTAGATCAGATAGCCCTCCATCCTCCATTGCATTTCTGAAATTATTCATCAAGCTATCTCCTCTAGGCCTTCCCCCTTCCTTTTCATCATTGGTAAGTATTTCATTAAAGTCACCAATTACACACCATCCCTTTCCTTTATCAGGTTTAATAGCAGTTAGCAAATCCCAACCTTCTTTCCTTTTACTAGCCTCGGGATGCCCATAAAACCCTGTTAAGAGCCATTTTTCCCCCCCCTCATTCTCACTCACCCATGCACTTATATGTCTTTGTGTAAAATTTAGAAGTTCCACCATTCCTTCCTCTTTCCAAAATAGCACTAACCCACCCCCTCTACCATTTAATTCCACTCCAAAACAGCCTGCCATTCTCAGCCTTCTTCTTATACCCTCCAATCTACTAGTCCTCAATTTAGTCTCCATCACAAACACTACACTAGGCAACTTTTCCTCCACCAAACAGCAGAGGTCTTGAACTGTCCGAGGGTTGCCAAGCCCTCGGCAGTTCCAACTTAATATTTTCATAATGCTTGGCGGGGCTGTTTAACAGCCTCCACCAATCCTTCTTGTGACTCTTTTTCCCTTATGACACATTTTTGCTTCTTTTTGCCCACTCCCCCTTTTATAACACACCCTCCTTCCTCACAAGGCCTTTTAGCACCTGTTACATAGCTCAAACTCTCACTCCCAATGCCCCCAGCCCGAGCCTTTCTTTTCCAAGAGTTCCCTCTTTTTTTAAACATGACCTTCAGTACCTCGTCCTCCTCCCCCCTCACCTTCTCTATTGTATCAACCTCATTTTCCTGTGTTTCTTTTACAGCCTCTCCCCCTCTCATTTCTTTTTTCGACCCTGCCTCAGACCCCTGTGTTTCCATCACAATCTCCTCAGACCCCATGACCCCTTCAGTGACCTTCAGATCACTCTCACCCCTGGATTCCTCCACCCCTTCACTCACATTTTTTTCAACTCCTACAGTGGCATTAACCTCCACTTGCATCATCCTCTTCTCTTTCCCCATTTCATTTTTTCTTCCATTAGAACTCGACAACCCCTCTTCCTCCTCCTCCACCCTCCAAGATCCCATTCTTCTGTAAACTCCACTACTATCATAACTATTCTTCCTCCTTACTGCAAATGGAGCTCTCAGCCAGGCCCCAAACTGCTCCTCCTTATCATTACTCTCCTCATGCATTTCTTTGTTCTCATTGCAAGCTTTACAATCATGTATGACTCTTCCACAAGAAAAACAAAAAAATGGTAGTTTTTCATACCTGAATGGGATCCATAAACTGTTGCCTTGAACTGAAATGGTCCTCCCCCTCGCCAGGGGCTTTGTTAGGTCCATCTCGATAAGAACTCTTAGAAAGTTACCCCATCCACTTCCATCTCCCTTCACATCTATGTCCTTTACCTTTCCCACTGTGTTTCCCAGCTTTTCTCCTCTCTGCTTAGTCATGGTGGCCAGAGGCAGGTTATACATATGCACCCACAGCTCCTCATGATCGAAACATATCATTCTTGGAGGTGTAAATCCATCAAACACCTTAAGCACCAACAGCTGGTTATCAAACAGCCAAGGTTTGCCTCCCCATACTCTTTGTTTGTCTGCATGGTTTGCAAATGTGATGACAAACACATTGGTTTCTACCTCCAGAAACCTCGCTGCTCTACTGATTTTCCAAACTTTTGCCATCGTAGATTCCAACACTCTAGCACTGATCTTTCTCTCCATCCATAACTTCCCAACTAGGCTGCGTTCTTCTTTGCTCTTTATTTCCTCAGGTAACTCTTCCTCAAGCTCTACATTCGTTTTTTCCTCCTCAGTTAGCCTGAACTTATCCCATTGTTTCTCCAAGTTTTCCATCGTCTCCATTTTCTACTTCCTTAGCACCTTTCCAGGATTCACACCAGCAGGACCTCCCTCTAGTCACTGATAGCTAGACTCAGGGCTACCTTCCAACACTTTCTGCCACCCTGCACTGCCAGAAGGACGACCCACCACTACCTTCCGAAGCTTTCTGCCACCCTGCACTGCCAGAAGGATGACCCTCCACTACCTTCTTCCCACCGTACACACCCTTTGCCACCGTGCTCTCTGCTCTGCCACAGGCCGTTAGAATCTCCCTAGGGTGTTGTGCTACCCGCTTCACCTCTCTTCCCTCTAACGGAAAGGAGAGAGAAGAATTGTTTATAATTGCCCAATGTTGGAATCAATATCCCCCACACAATTGAGAGTTCAACTTACATATAGAGGAGCAAATGAGGTAGATCATTATATTAGCTTGCCAAACTAGCTCCTTTTTATGATACTGAGCAGATATGGATGAAAGAGGGGCCAATCTTTATCTTTAATTCTGTAATGAATGATAAGCTTTGTAATGACTGATTCTAGTTTGGCCAAATCGATTTCGAGCATTTTATCAATTATTCTTGTTTATTTACAGCCTAATAAAGATTAAAAAAAAAAAAAATGGTGTACAGAAGTCCAAACATTTAGCCCCAAACAATCGTTATAACTTGTAACAGAATACAAAGAAACAAAATTGCAAAAATAGAGCCAACAAATCTATCTTTTGTTCCTTGATCAGATGACCAAGAAATAAGTTGTACTGATTAGAAAAGCAAAAGCCCATATACAATCGTTAATCGAAAGATAAAGCCATTCCCATACTTATTGAAAGATGGTCACCAAAGGGAGAAGGTAGATTGTGATGACAAGGGAGGTAAAAGGAGGAGGAGAAAAAGAAAGTGAAAAGAGGAAGAAAGAGAGAAGGGGTGGGGGGGAAGATGGAACAATTCCCATACTAGAGAGAAAGCGTGAGTAGGTGGAAGGAAGGGGGTAGGTGGGAAACATGAAAGACAGAAGGGAAAACCCTTCTTTTTATTTATATAATTATTATTATCTTTTAAACTTATTGAGATCTCCATGTCCTGGCCAGTTCAAACCCATTTTTGAAATATTGGTAGTCTTCAATAGCCCTACTGATTTCAGCTTGTGTGTTCATCACAAAAGGACCGTACTGGGCCACAGGTTCATTAAGCGGCTGCCCTCCAATCAGCACAAACCTCAGTTTCTTTGAAGACCTGTTCCACACACTTAGGCCATCTCCAGGGCCCAGAACCAGGAGATTGTGAGCTGTCACAGGTGATGAGTTTGAGGAGCCAAAGACCCCTTCCCCTTCAATTATGTACGCAAAGGAATTCCATGATTCTGGGATTTTCTGATGCACTTGTGCTCCGGGGTTTAATGTAAAACCCAGATACATTGTTGGAGTTCGGGTGTAAACCGAAGATCGGACTCCCATTGATTCTCCTGCTATAACTCGGACCTCGACCCCATCTTCCTCTGCCCTTTTTATCTCCTCGGTTAAAAGTTCTTGATAACTTGGTTCAGTCCTGAAAATTAAGCACTCAAATTTGTTCAGGAAACTCCCAAGTTAGTGAAGTATTCGGTAGTCAACTGTTATACAGGGCCGAGCACATTTATCATTTGCAGTTATAAAATGCCTGGTATATTTGCAAAACTTGGGGTAATTTCCAATTTAAGACTCATGAGAAATTTGCAGAATTCATACGCTCTCACACAGAAATCAGATATCATGGAGTGATTAAAATCCTTTACACATGGGTAATAAGTATTTTGAATGACTTTAGAGTACAATTTTATACACACATCTGTGGATAAGATGGCAATTCATGTGGGTAATGAGCGTGCAGAAGATTTATTCAAAACTGACTGTTAATGGAAAGGGAGCTCTTACATTTTGTCTTTGGAAGCTAAATTGATCCAAAGCTGGAAGCCCTTTGAAGGTCCTTCTCCTGCAGGCATTTCAGAGTGAATAATTCCTCTACCAGCCGTCATCCACTGCAAACAAAGGCAAGTGTCATAAGATAATTTGTTCTAGTTTTTCGAAAGATAATTGATTGCAAATGATATGCCTTACCTGAACATCGCCGGTTCGAATTGTTCCCTTATTTCCTGCGAAGTCTTGATGAATAAGGCCTCCCTATAATCCCAAAAAACCAAACTTAGTTCTCAACAGTTCAGCCACAATTTTTGTGCAAGTTACTGAACAGCTTTGAGAGAAGTATACCTGCAACATGTATGTGACAGTCTCAAAACCTGCAAAATAGAAAGATATGAAAGATGAAAATATACGTATTCATTTGGATGATCAACGATGAGATTCATTGGTTTGAATGCAGAACCTCTGTGTGGATGATCAGGAAATCCAGCTGGAGGAGTCACTGCAACATCAAACAGTTAAAGTAGTTACCAGCACACAACGTTAATACCAACTGCATTAATCAAAGACAAGTTTAGAACTGAATAGAATGAGATTGGAATCGTGCGTACGCGAAAAATCAACGAACATCAGAAAAGGGTCCAAAACCTTCAATTCGCTTCTGAGAATCAAATGCCCCCCAACAAAAAGAACCCACAAAGTAATCAATACCAGATGACAAAGGCTCAGCAAACACTGAATAGTAACTCCAAAGAATCAATGCCCAGAGGAAGAAGATCCAGGAAAAAGGAAAGAGAAGCCAAAGAAATGCAAGAATACCTTCCAATGCATCTCCTAAAAATACCACCAGCACTCTCTTGTTGAGCTCTGGCCAAAACCTTGTTGACCACCAATCTGGGTTTGTCTAAAGAAGGAGCTTGACCTGATTCAGCCATGATATTCCGGATGTACTCAGATTTCGGCGTTGACGGCTTTCTGTTGAACACAGTGGCAGCTCGTGGACTCAGATGCTGTACACTTTTAGTAGCAACGTCGTCGGTCTCGCTAATGGTGAAAAATAAACAAACACACAGCAAATACAGAGGCGCAAGCACAAAACAGAACAACCTTAACAGATTTTGAAACATAGATGGGCAAAGATTCGGCGTTGGAAAGCAGCCGAAGACTGCACTTCCAGTTTCAGTGTGGTGGGTTCGCGGCAGAGTGGTTTTTGATAGTGGAATGGTAGAGAGACCAGGTACCGCTATGGGCCCTTCTACGTCCCTGTTCGCTAGATTACCGGGGACTGGGACTGGCGGCTTTATTATTATTATTATTATTTATTTTCTGTAAATCAATTAATTGAGCGACACGTCAGCTTTTCAATATGCTTAAAGCATCCTTATTGGCTTGGCTAAATGTAAGGCTGTGTATCTGAACTGGATTTTTATCCGGCCCGATTCGAAAATCGGATATCCGGTAGATCTGGGCGGTTAGCTGCCCGGATTATTACTATGCGATTAAAAAAAAATTGTAACTGCCCAGATCCGGACACGGATCCGGTTTGGCCATGCGGTTACTCGTAATCACACTACTTAAACAAAATCCTGATTAGGTTAAACGCCGAAACGTCCCAGACGAAGAGACTCCCAACCTCCAGGTGATCCTCACTTTCTCCCATGATGTCTCGATCATCTCTCCCTTTCTTTAGAGTCATCAGCACAGACCCATCTTGCAAGGGTTCTCAGAATAGCGCCGAGATCGACAGCTTTGCACGCTTCGCCTTCTTAGAACACAACAAGAAAGGGTTTGTCTTCTCTCCTTTCTTTTCCCCATCTTATTTGATTTTTTTTTATTTTGGACCTCTAATTTCTTGTCGAGGTTTTGTTTGTGCTGTCAGATTTAGTGGGTATTTCCTCTGTTTCCCACTTTGGCTAGATCTAAGTTTATGTGTTTGTAGATCTGAGTTTCTGTGCTTGTAAATCTAAATTTCTATATTTATAGATCTGTTTTTTGGGGTTTTTTTTTTTTTTTTTTTAAATCTTCTAGCAAAAACGTATGTTTGTATATCTACAAGTTTTATCTCTTTATGTTTCTGAAGAGGATAAAAAGCTTTATCTACAAATTATTCTATGTTACTGGGTTTGAGTCTTTGTCTATGGTACTTTCATACTTTGTATTGTAGTGTTCTGCTCTTGTTTTCTATGCAGTCTTATCCTCGTTGATCCTTCTTTATAGTCTAATGGGTATTCATGTCAATGATATATATTCCCAAAGACATATATCGAATTTTGTGTTTTTTACAAGCAATCAATCTGTAAGCATGCTACTTACTATAGATTCATTACCGTTATAAAGAGGTCAAAAGACCATTACTTTTTCAAATGCTCATTAATTGAACTTTGGGACTACTACGATAATGTTTCTAGTGACAAGTTTATTCTTGATTAATTAGTCTATAGAGGTCTGGAAACATGATTTGAAGCCCAAGTGGCCCCAAGTTATGCTAATAGTCCAAGAAATTATTTGTATTTTCTTCTTCAAAATAATATCATTTAAATCATGTCTTCTAGTAGAATATTCTAATGAAATCTAACAAAAGAGAATTATGCTCTTAATTATAGAGAGATCCAAGCTGTAAGTTCTATCGTCTAATAAGAGTTCTCCAGTTGTAAAATCTATATGCATGATATCAGCTTCCTATGTATTCAAATTAATAAGATTTATTGGTTAAGACAATAACAGTCGTGGATGATACAATTTTGTGCAGAAGAATTAGTGACTTACTTGGTGAGGGTTTTATATTTCCAAACTTGACTAGCATGACAAACATGAATAAATTATAAGTCATCTTATAGAATAAAATTTTAAGAACCGGAGGAATGCAAAGTTATAGAATAAATTGTAAGTCATCTTATAGAATTAATTGCTTAGATGAGGTTTAATTAACCATGATTTCTTTTTTAGTGTGCAGGAAGATCAACTGGTTTGATTTCTAGATCAGATGGACTTTGGCTGAACTTATAATTAATAGGTATACATGCTCTGATCTCTTCTACTCTATCGCTAATCACTATCACTAACTCAGTTGGTTTTGGGAATATTATTGCTTCAAATCAAGGCAAAAAGAATGATTAATGATGGATTACAGACTAAACACACTGCCCTCATTTAAGCAAGGTCTTTGCCTATTGCTTGACAAAGAGCTTAATTTAATTTTTTTTAAATTTTTTTAGAGAATTTTGCATGTATTGCTTTCATCAGATTTTTAAATTTCTTTATTTCTTTACTTTAATTAAGTGATTATGTTGGATTATTTAGCGAAGTCTTAGACTTTGGTATTGGTTGGTATCAGACGGAGTACATGGTGGATATGAAATGTGAGGGTTGTGTCAATGCTGTGAAGATAAGTTACAGATTGTTAGTGGTAAGTGATATATTCTGGTATTTAATTTCATACTTGATTCTTTTTTTCCTCACTTGTTTCGAATTTATGACAAAAAGATATGTTTTATGATCTTCTGGTGAATTACTCTAGGGGTAAAAAATGTTGCCTTTGAGATTCCAGCTGAAACTACAATGAAGGAACTGCATCAAAATTGAAGTGTTCTAAAGTCTGTGTAAATGCAAGCAGGTCTTTATTTTATTTGTATCTTCATTTTTTTTTAATCTTTTGGCCGCTGAATTTAAGATTTTATTGATTTTCCCTTCTCTTTTTGGCAACTTTTGGGTTTGGTTTATGAGGAATTAATAAAAAATCTCAATGGGGAAGAGTACTCTTGACAAAAAATATTCAACAATGTTATTTATTTTGCATTGTTATGTATTAGTTTAATTTTTTTTTCTAATCTTATGTATTAGTTTAATCAGTTGTGATGTATTATTATTTATTTTGTTCTTTATAAATTTATGTTTTGCATTGTAATGTAACAACAATATTATCTATTTTGCATTTTTATTTATTTTGTTATTTAATTTATTTTTTTATAAATTGATTTTAGAAAGTATTTAAATTATTTTTTTAAAAACATCTAGGCAATTTATGCATGATATCCGGACTGGGCAATTTAAGCAATTTAAAAATCGGGCTAAATCTAGTTATAATCCAAACTAAATCCGATTATAATTCGGATATCCGGATTTAACCCTGGATATCCGGTTATAGCCAGAAATCCGGATTGAATCCGGTTATCCGCTAGGTTTTTAAAATCCGGATCCAGATCCGGTTATGGCCAGATATCCGGATCTGAATCCAGGTACGAATGCACACCCCTAACCAAATGCATATTCAAAATTTGGCCAATATCACATTTTTTTATATTTGTCTATTCTATTTAAATTCAATCCCCATATTAGATTAGCCATTCACTCTTTATATAATAATAAAATATTATTAAATTAATTCTTTTTTATTTAATTTATTTGTATCTATAATTCTACCAATTTGATATTAATAATAATTATATTCTAATTAAATTAATATTAAAAAAATCATATTTGATTAAATTCATCAAAAATTGTATCTAAATTTCTTAATTACAAACCAAATAGTATTTTTGCTTGGAGTGAGAAATTAATATTTTAATGTTTGCTTGGAGTGAGAAATTAATATTTTAATGTTTGGTGAATTAATAGTGGTTCTCCATCTTTGGCCAACCACTATAGCAGAAGTCCATCTTATTTTAGATTCGGCTAATCCAATGTGGAGTATTTTTTACATCAATTACGTAAATTTTAGCTAACTTTTCCATTTGGCCAAGCCAATGTAGATGCTCTTACCATATACTCACATACAACTGATAAAACTATTTGTTTCCTCTCTCTCTCTCTCTCTCTCTCTCTCTCTCCTCAAAATAGGAATACTATGAGAAGGAAAAAAAAATAGCTTTGCTAACTTCGGTTCCAACTCCTTGTTCTTAGGCTTTTCGGTTAAACTTTCAACTGGGTAAGGTATGTAGAATTCGGGAAAAGAATCATCGCAACCCATGCTATTTTGCCCATTTCTAGGCGACAAATCCTCAAAAATTATTTGTAGGGTCAATTTTACCATCATTTCCTTCCTAAATCATTTGTAAAATCTAAATCCAAATTTATGTTTTGCCTAAATAAACACATTGTTAGGTGCTTAGGGTTTTGACCCTTGAAGAGAAATTCTACTTTAAAGCCACTAAAGTTTCTAACACCACACACCTGCTGACATGGTTTTCTTTTATTTTATTTTTTCAAAATGACTCATTAGACTCCCCACATTTTCCTTTTTCTCCCCGTCACTTCCATCCAATTTTTTTTTCTCCTCCCACATTCTCCCTCCATGCTTCAGATTTGCGTCCTCTGTCATGTTGCAGTACGTCAGCCTCTGATCAACCAAAGAACGGCGGATTTGGCAGGCTGTTGTGAAGATATTCTCTTTTCAGTCCTATCTCACTATGGCAATCTCTCTCTCTAAAACATTATAGTAAAACACAGAACTTTCGAGTTAGAAATCTGGGAGGGGAAGAATAAAGCTCTGTTTTTGTTGGGTTAAAAGCTTTTGGCAGGGTTAGAACAATTAGGAGGGGACAAATAACTGAGAATAAATTTAGGTAGGAATAACAGAGAATATAATATGGGTTATTGTGATGGCTTACCTTTCAGCATTTCGGCATACCTAGGCGGGGTACGAAAGTCGGCCTTGGGGAACTTTCGACATATCAAAAAATTAGAACTTTCCGCATAAACCTGCAGTGATTGATGGGTGGAAAGCTATATAATTTTCTTTGCTCTTAGGTTTATTGAAACACCCTTCATTGGACTAAAAAAAAGGAAAAGAATAGTTTTCCTCTATTATATTATTCCTTATTCCTTCCAGATCGAATGATTGTATTAGTGGGCTTTTGAAAGTAGTTTTGTCTTATAGGAAAAGAAAAGTTCAACAATTGTTTATTTGTCTGCAGAAATTATTAAGTGAGAAACTGAAAGATGAGAAACCTCAACTTTGGAGGAGTTTATTGAGCTTTGGTAATTATATTCCTGTTTTCTAAACCACCTGAAGTTTGTGTGTGTGATTTCTTGCATCTGAACTGGCTATTGGTTGTATTGTCTAGGCAAAAGGAGAGCGGGAGAAGAAGATTTCGGCAGGGAAGGGGGAGAGCAAAGAAGGAGGGAGGGGGGAGAGAAAAAAAAAGAGGGAATACGATTCTTGAGACCGAAAGGCAAAATTAGTGCTCTGGACCGTTTTGAAAATAAACCTGGTTTGCCACATCATTAGTGTGTTGTGTTGGAGAGTAGACCGGTCTTAGAGTAGAATTTCTCTTTATTTAATTTTGTTGTTGCTTTTGAATGAGTCTCCATAGTGGGCCAAGTCGTGTATTGGGTCAATTATTTAGTCATGGGTTTGTAGTTAGTAGGTCAGTTATTATTTGAAGTCAGTTTTAGTGGGCTTGTCACCATGTTGTACGTGGGTTGTTATTTTCGGTATTTCCCTGATGTATTTAACTTTCAATTGATGAATGAAATGAACATGAATTGAGGTATTTCAGTAAAGAAATGACTTAGGAGACCTTGGCTTCTCGAATAACCAATATAAAATTTTACAAATTTCCTTTATCAATTCCTGCAACCATAATAGTGGTATCCAGAGCCAGGTTTCTGCGAGATGGCGGAAGGCACTCGACAGTCCCAGTTGGTAGAAACAGTGGCATCGTTGAAGGGAGAAAGTGTGCACCTGCGAGAAGAGCTAGCAAGACAAAAGAATACATTAGAGGCAGTATTACAGCAGATTAATAACTTGGCAGTAAGTTATGAGCAACTAGCGGTGTTGGCAGCAAACCGGAATTCTGGAGAGGGGTCATCAAACCAGGATACTAAGGTGAGTAACAATCCATTATTTGAAGGGAATGGGGGCATACAGGCCAGGTCACTTACGCTAGATTTTCGTAAGTTTGATGGGCTGAACCTATGGAATGGGTACTTAAAGCACAACAATTGTTTGCTTACTATCATACACCAGATGACCAAAGGCTACAGATAACCTTTTTTCACATGGAGGGCAAGGCTCTCTCATGGTATTGCTGGCTAATGGACTTTAGTCCAGTGCATTCTTGAGATGAGTTTGTCACTAGCTTAAAAGTAAGGTTTGAACCTTCAGCCTATGAAGATTCACTAAGGGAATTTACAAAACTTAGGCAAATGGGAATTGTAGACGAATGCCAAACTCAGTTTGAGGCCTTATCTAATAAAATAAGTGGCATAACTGAAGATTTTAGAATCAGTACCTTTTTGAGTGGGTTGCGGGATGATTTAAGAATTATGGACAATGTTTAAACCCTTTACTTTATCAGCAACCTTCGGGTTAGCTAGATTACAAGAAGAAGTGGTGAGATGTACCCCAAGGCACTCAAATAGATACCAAACTTACCATAATCCCACTTCAAACATCCAACTCAAATTGCTTGCACCAGCCCCCATACTTAGACTTCCTCCACCTCCTAACCAACCAAACTTGAGACATCCACTACCTAACTTTTCCAGAAAATCCAATTTCCCCATCAAAAGAATTACCCCCACACAAATGTAAGAGAGAAGAGAGAAAAAAAACTATGCTATTACTGTGATGAAAAATATCATCCAGGGCATAGGTGTAGTACGCCTAGGATATTCCTTCTTGAGGGTATGGGAGTTAAGGAGAAGAGAACGAGGAAGTGGAAAAAGAAGAAGGTGCATTGGATGTGATCCAATATGAGGAATTCAAGGAGGAAAAAGTGGGAGAATTATTAGGAATATATTTACATGTTATAGCAGGATCTTTAGCACCTAATACTATGAGGCTATTAAAGGGAGATTAACCATAAAAAAGTCTTGATTTTGATTGATACATGAAGTATTCATAGTTTTATATATCCATATGTAGCAAGAAAGGCTAAACTGTCAAGGGAGGATAGCCACTTACTAGTCCAAGTAGCCAATGGGGCCACTCTTCCTTGCCTTGATCATGTAAGGCAGCGTCCATTTTGTTATATGATTATATATTTATGGCCAATTTGTATGAATGAACTCTTGGAAGATGTGATGTAGTGCTTGGTGTTGATTGGTTAAGAGGCTTTGGCGTTTTATGGAATTTTTATGATCTAACTATGAGATTTCATAGGGGAAATCAAGTTGTGAAGTTGCAAGGTATTCAAAGACCTATCAATAATATTGCAAAGGAGGATGATATTAAAGAGCTAAAAAAGGACACGACAAATGGGATATGGTTGCAAATTATGGATGGCAATGGAGAAGATTTCAAGCTCAAAAAAACCCCAGAAATACAGCAAGTTATGGACAATTTCAATGGAGTATTTGCTGAACCTAAAGGACTGCCTCCTCCCAGGAATTTTGATCATAAAATATAGCTGCAGGATGGGTCTAAACCGACATGTGTTAGGCCTTATAGGTATCCATATTATCAAAAAGAGGAGATAGAGAAGCTAGTGGCTGAGTTGTTAAGGAGTGGAAGTATAAGAAGCAGTCAAAGTCCCTACTCCTCACCTGTGTTACTGGTACAAAAGGAAGATAGGAGTTGGAGGATGTGTGTGAACTACCGTGGACTCAATAAAGATATAGTTAAAGATAAGTATCCCATTCTCAATATTGATGAATTGGTTGATGAGGTGGGGTTGAAATATTCTCTAAATTGGATTTAAGGTCGGGATATCATCATATTAGAATGACTCCTAATGACATTCCTAAGATTGCCTTTAAGACTCGTGAGGGTCATTATGAAGGCATTGAGAGGTTTTTTAGGACTCACAGGTTACTATAGAAAGTTTGTACAAAGTTATGGAGCAATAGCAGCCCCACTCACATCTCTTCTAAGGAAGAACTATTTCTTTGGAATGAAAAAGCACAATAGGCATTCAATAGACTCAAAGAAGCTATGTTAAGTCCCCCTGTTCTAAGGTTACCTAACTTTGCTAAAACCTTTGTTGTGGAATGTGATGTTTCAGGGGAAGTTTTGGGAGCAGTACTAATGCAAGAAGGACAACCTCTAGCCTATTTTAGTCAGGCTTTAAAAGGGAGAAATCTGAGTCTCTCTACTTATGAAAAGGAGTTATTGGCTTTGGTAATGGCAGTAAGGAAATAGAGGTACTACCTATTGGGACAGTCCTTCAAAGTATGCATTGATCAACAGGCACTTAAAAATCTGCTGGAGCAAAAGGTGGGGACACCATCACAACATAAGTGGGTTTCTAAGTTACTGGGATATGATTTCACAGTAGAATATAGAAGCGGAAAGGCAATGCTGTGGCTGATGCTCTCTCAAGGGTCCAGTACCAAGAACCATTATACCCAAACACATATATCCAAGACCCATCCACCATCCAACCAACACCCATAAACCCAACCATCATAAACCCATCCTCCAAAATACAAATCACAAACACAACCACCAGAAATCATTCCATACAAATCCAAGCAATCAGTATAGTGCAGGCACAGTGGGTAGAGAAGTTGAAGAAAGCTTACCAACAAGACCCCATATTGCAGAAGCTTATGAGCCATTACCATCATGGAGCACTGGACCAATCTCTTTACCAAGTTCAAAATGATCTCTTTTTTTACAAAGGAAGGATACATCTCAGATCTTTTGTGGCTTTCCAGTAGCAGATCCTGCAACAATATCACAACAGTCCATTAGAGGGCCACCCTGGAGTACATAAGACATAAGCCAGAATAAAAAGGAGTTTTATTGGCCTAGCTTAAGAAGTGATGTGAGAGCATTTGTCAGGGAGTGTGACGTGTGCCAGAGGAGTAAGGTTGAAACCCTCCACCCAGTGGGGTTGCTCCAACCATTGCCCGTAACTGCCAAGAGTTGGGAAGATATCAGTATGGATTTCATTGAAGGATTGCCTCATTCAAGAGGAAAAATTGTAATTCTAATAGTGGTGGACAGATTGAGTAAGTATGCACATTTCATGCCCCTTACTCATCTATATACAGCACTAACAGTGACTAGGGTTTTCATGGAAAACATTTTCCAATTGCATGGTATGCCACAAACTATTGTAAGTGATCGAGACCTAATATTTACAAGTAATTGCTGGAATGAGCTATTCAGGATTTGTGGAACTGAACTCTTACTGAGTACAGCGTACCACCCACAAACAGATGGCCAAACAAAGGCCATGAACAAGATACTCAAATGTTATCTCATATGTTTCTCTAGTGATAGACCAAAAGAACGGGTAAAGTGGTTACCTTTGGCTGAGTTTTCATACAATACCTCAGTGCACTCATTGATGAAGGTGACACCCTATGAAGCCGTGTATGGCCAACCTCCTCCTCGGATGCTGCCATAAGAGCACAGATCTACCGAGGTGCAAGCTGTAGAGGAAGAGTTAAGAACCCGTGAGTTCATTGCAGCCCTAATCAAAGAAAATCTGCATGAAGCCCAGCATGAAATGAAATATTGTGCAGATTTAAAGAGAAGAGACAAGGAGTTTAAGGAAGGGGATTATGTTTACCTGATATTACGCCCTATAGGTAGATGATGGTGGCTATGCGGCGGAACCTCAAAATAGCACCGAGGTATTACGGGCCATTTTAGGGTAGTGTGTAGAGTTGGGAAGGTGGCATATGAGTTAGATCTTCCTCGAAAGGCACAGATTTATCCCATATTTCACATCTCTTGCCTTAAGAAGAAGTTGGGAGAAAGGGTTCAGCTATGTACATCTTTGCCGATTGTAACTTCAGAAGGTGCTCTTTCGCCTGAACCAAAAAGAATCATGCAAAGGAGGCTTAAAAGAAGAGGAAATACGGCAAGAGTGGAGGTTCTAGTGTAGTGGACTAGCATCGAGGAAGATTATGCTACATGGGAAGACCTAGCCTCTCTAAGAAGGCAATACCCTAACCTTGAGGGCAAGGTTTTCTAAGGAAGGGGATATCTTAGGTACTTAGGACTTTGACCCTTGGAATGCGAAGTAGTGTTTGAAGGGAATAAAAACATAGACATTTTATTTAATTCTATTGTTGCTTTTGAATAAGTCTCTATAGTGGGCCAAGTCCTGTATTGGGTCAGTTATTTAGTCATGGGTTTGTACTTAGTGGGTCAGTAATTATTTGAAGTCAGCTTCAGTGGGCTTGTCACCACATTGTACGTGGGTTGTTATTTCTGGTATTTTCCTGATGTATTTAACTTTTAGTTGATGAATGAAATGGACATGAATTGAGGTATTTCAGTGAAGAAAGGACTTAGGAGGCCTTGGCTCCTCGTATAGCCAATATAAAATTTTACAAATTTCCTTTATCAATTCTTGCAACCATAACATACACAGGGAAAACCTAAATCATTTGTTAAAAAGAAAAAAGACTTCATTAGAAAACAAAAAACCCAAAACTTTCTTCCAGTTCGCAGCCCAAAAGTCATACTTGAATACAAGAATACGTTAAGAAAGGAATGAGAGTGATGGTACTGGTTGCACAGATGGAAGGGATGGGGCAGAATTGGGAGAAAAGCATTGAATGAGGGTTGAAAGTGTCCATAGAGCTTACAAAAAGTGTCCGTTTCAATCTTCTCTCTCTAAATTTACTGCATTGTTTCTCCCTTCTCTCTCTTCAAGTCAGTAATTTTCGCTTTCTCTCTCCAGGGAAGAGGTAATGGGAAGACATAAACAGTAAATTTTACTAGTTCAATTTGGGTCTATATTAAGAATATTAGAAATGTTACGTGTTACCCTCTAATTAAAGGGTGTCAAAGTGAACTTTCCACCCCATCCTATAAAAGCTTCAAATCGGATGAGGTATACATGTAAGATTTACACCCTTAAATCAGAGATAGACACATAAATGATTTCATAAATGGGAAAATCTTCAAACCAGTCGAGTGCCATTTTCCCTTTTACACTCTCCACTAAAAAAACAACATGTAGTAGATTAATGGGA
Source organism: Pterocarya stenoptera (assembly GCA_003123785.1). NCBI lineage: Eukaryota > Viridiplantae > Streptophyta > Magnoliopsida > Fagales > Juglandaceae > Pterocarya > Pterocarya stenoptera. Next base: position 27,903 of record QEOT01124118.1, read on the forward strand.
CTTACGGTGGGTGCGAGTCTATTCTCCCCTCTCCTTCTCTTCTCTCTTCCCTCTGGCCTCTTTTCTCCCCCGAAGCTCTCCCTCAACGCATTGAACCTCTCTCTGTCTCTCTCAACAGATCCCATCTTCCTTCAAGAGATTCGAACCCATCTTCATTTCCGTCAAGATGGTTTTACAAGCCAAAATGTACAAGCCACCAAAATATCAACATTTAGGCCAAACTGTTCCAAGCGGTGAAGTGAGATTGTAACACCAAGGATATAAGTGCTTCCAAATTATAAAAGAAAACCCCAACTTTATTATAGGACTAATGTCAAGAACTAAGGCAGAAAGATTAAAATCAAAAACCTTTTACCAAAGGGTAAAACAATTTATGAACAAGACATGTATAGGGAAAAACTCCTTAATAGATAGAAGAGGTATATGCAGCTCTAAGTAACCAAGGAGTCTAGATCCAGAGGGATGATAGCATCTAGAAAATCTGTTCTTTGTCCAGCAACGGAGTAATATGCAAGTATATGGGCGAGATGCTAAACTAGAACAATCTCCTCAAGTTGATCGGTGACAACAAATTGTCTAGAATTTTTCTCAATTTTTTTTAGCAGATCGGTGACAACAACTCATCTAGATTTTTTATTTTTTTTGGTGGGGGGTGGGGGAAGACAATGGGTGGGGGTTGGGGGAGGGCGGCAACAAACACAACAGAGTGAAGATCGGGTTTTGCGTTGGGGGGGCGATAGATTCACTAGATGCAGCTCCATGTTTAATTTTAATATAGTTCCTACGTGTCTTATTATTATTAGTGGGTATAAAATGAGGTTTCACACCCATCCGGCTCCGAGCCGCACCCTTCATAAATTTACCCTAAAAGTGGACAGATACTAAATTTTTTTCTGTCACTTTCTCCCTTTCCTGCTCTCAACAAACTCTTTCTCCTCACTCGGCAAGTTCTCTATCTCTCTTTGCAACTCTGCAAGCTCTCTCTCTCCTCGGAAAACTCCCTCTCTTAAGCTCTCTTTCTCCTCACTCTAACCAATCCCCTCTCTCTCTCTCTCTTCAACCTCGATTTTCTGTCGGTCTCTCTCTCCTCTACGAAGTCTCTCTCTCTCTTCTCGCTTTGTGATTACTGGGGCTTTATTATTGGGTGGGTGGGTATTTGTGTTTTGGTTTGTGAAGAGAGTGAACAGGTGGTATTATATGGGTAGAATGAGAGAAATGGCATCCCTTCTCCTCTTGGTCATTTTGTTTTCTTCAACTGTCCAGGTGATTTGGGTTTGTCTTAATAAATTTGCAGTGCCATTGAAAGGCCGACAAGCTTGAGGAGAGTGAGAGAGTTTGAGAGAAATCTCCATGGTGGAGACAGGCTTCAGTTGTGTGAGTCGTGACTACGTTGCTCTGCATTTCGTTTTATCCACTCCAGTTGTGTCTATGGTAATAAAATTAAAGAAGGAACATGGCTGTGTCTCATTGAAGGGTGTAAATTCCACCTAAACACATGTTCGGCCCGAGTCCCTCTTTTTTCTCTCTTAGCATATTTATAATTACTTTAGTCTATTTTTAAAAAAATATTAACTATTAAACTTTTTTTTTTTAAATTCGAGATTTAATAGAAACCTTAATTAGAAGATTTGAATCCCGGTCTCTCCCCATCCTATGATATTACTTGTATAAATATGTTAGTTATGACTAGGGCTGCAAATGAATAGAGCGAATCGTGAACAGCTCGAGTTTAATTTGTGTATACTCGGTTCTCTACATCCTACAACTCGAAAGTTTGATCTATTATATTATATATATATTAAATAGTTTAGTTTATTACATTTATCTTAGATATTATTTTTTAAATTTATAACTACAAGTTAATTTATTTCATAAATATTATACTATAAGAATTTTTTGATCAAAACTATTTTGTTGAATAGTTAACTGGTTACATTTGTTTTTATAAAATTAAAAAGCTTTTAATTAATCAAAATATAAGATTCAAAATTAAAAAAAAAATCAAGTTCTAGTCGTTTGTTTATTTTTAGTCAAGCTCGAGCCGAATTCAAGCAACATTAATGGATCTAAATACTTATTTGATTGACAACATAATTTTGTCAAGAATCTTTTAAATACTTAAAAAGTATTCTCATTCTAAAGGTTTATTTTTTACTTCAACATCAATCTGAGTTATATAAGTTTGTTCAAGTACATATGAGTCCAAAATTGAGTCTTATGAAAATTACATAATTTAATATTAAATTATAATTTTATATTCACCACAAACTCATTTAATAAAACTAACCTCTATTGTCTCACTAAGAGAAGGAAGAGGTGAAGCCTTTAGTCACTCACATCTTACCGTTGCAGTGAGAGTGGAAGACTCCCTTAGTCAATCTCTTGATATGAGGAGAAGAATGATTGAGGATTTAGGAGATATATGGGATCAACTAAGGCTAACAGATGAGGAGACTTCATCGATTGACCTTGATCCGGGGAACTTAGAGGAGGTGACTAGAAAGGAAGATCATTGTCTAGTGGGAAAACATTGCTTAGAACGTCCCATTGGAAAGGAGATAGTCTGCTCAACTATGGAGAAAATTTAGAAAGTGGGGAAACCTTTCTTATTCTAGGAAATCTGCCCAAACATGTTAGTCAAAATGTTTGCAAGCCAACCAGATAAACAAATAGTGTTGGAAGCGAAGCATGGTTGTTCGACAATAATTTGTTCATCCTACAACCATTTGATGGGTTTACTCAACCACATCTGATGAGCTTCGATTTTGACTTTTTGGATTCAATTGCATCATCTTATGCTAGCTTGCATGATCATAGAAGCTGGAAAACAAATTGGGGAGATGATTGGTTTAGTAAAAGAAGTGGATGTCCAGGAGGATGAGGTTAGATGGGGTAGTTACTTACATGTTAAGATTGAGATTGGTTTGAGGAAAACGATCATGCGAGGTAGAACTGTTAACTTGCACGGACAAAAGATTTGGATGCCTTTGAAATATGAAAAACTATCAAGGCTATCCTTCAAGTCTGGCCGATAGCCCATGGGAGGTGGGGTTGTAGCAGTATTTAGAATCAAAGGAAGTAGAATAGCGTGACTAAAAGCCAATTTGGTTCGTGGCTCTGAGTAGACCTCAATTCACACATGAGGAACTCAGAATGACAAAGGGATTTTGAGTAAGAATCATCAGAGGAAATGAGTATAATTATCAACAGAGAGGCATGAAAAGGTTTTTTCTTCAAAAGATAGTTGTTTAACCGGCAGCTGACGAGGTGACGAGTAAAACAACTTTAGGAAAGAGCGCAAGAGTGGGCGAGAATCATGGCAATTTGAAGGTTGAAAAGGAAGAAACGCATTTAGAGGCACAATTTGTGGTAACGGGTGATATCGGACTTGCAGAAGTTACTCCCAATGGAATAATGGAGAAGATGTCGGCGGCTGAGATGAGAGCATAATCAATGTTTTGAATACCGTACCAATAACCGTTTTGGTCGAGACATTGAAACGAGATATTTCAGAGCTGGTACCGTTTTGGATACTATTTCAGAATAGTCTATCTATGAATAAATTATATATAAAAATTATATTCCAAAATAATAGTCTATGTATGAATAAATTATAAATATTTTGGTCTGAATTGGGGGTAAAAAAAACTTGCATTTGAAGAAATGAAAAGAAAAAGAAAAAAGTAAAGGCCGAAATATTGGCAGGTACAGGCCGAAACTTTGACCGGTATGAAACTATATCCTTCTTTGTACCGGCTATGCCACAAAAATGGTATATTTCGGCTGTACTGGCCCGTACAATATGAAATTCAAAACTTTGAGCTAAATCTCAAATAAATGAAAGAGAAGATATAATGTTACCGAGTGGAGAAGGGCAACAAACACAATATATTAGTAAAGTGATTGGCCAAGATAGTGGGTGGGATAAAGATGGATCTGGGCCCATTGCCCAAATTACTAAAAGGCTCTATTCTTTGTGTGATCTGAGTAAGGCAGAAATCTGCCTTGTTTGTTTTCAAAACTAAAATTCAAAACTTTGAAAACTTTAAAAACCTCTCATTTCATCATTACAACTTTTCCAAATCTCCATACAAAATAAAATAAACAATTCAACTTTTTCAAATCCCAAAACAAATATAATATTAAAAAATATATTCTAACAATATTTTATTCAACTTTTTAACTTTAATATTAACTCATCTCATCTCATCTCTGAAAACAAACGAGGCTGGTAATCATGGGAAAGCAGGTAACAACAATGGAAGAAAGATATCAGCAAAAGGAAGCTGGGAAAGAAGAGATAGAGAACAGGGTAGTAATGATGTTCAACTGCTTAGTCTTGTAAAAAAAAAAAAACGTAACTTGATTTATAGTGAATATGAGTGTTCTGGAGAGGTTTTTGAAAAAGGGAAGAACCGATTAGGGATTAGCAGACCTTTGCCTTCTGGTGAGGGATAAGCAACCCAAGTTAGTTTTTCTCATTGAGACAAAACTAAAGTCAAATAAGTTTGAAAGTTTTAGGAAAAGATTGGGTTTTGCAGGTTGTTTCATGATAGATCTGATGGGTAGAAGAGGGGGATTGACAATGTTATAAAGATTGGAAGTTGAAGTTAAAATAATGAATTTCCCTCATAGACACATCAATGCTCTTAGGGTTGAAAAAAAAAACTGGTGAACAGGTAAACTTGACCGAACCGAACTGGTGGGTTTGGTCTGGTACCGGTTCCATTTTTCTCAAAATCGATTGAAGTTGGTCCAGTTCCAATTTTTATTTTTCTAACACCGAACCAGACCAATTCATATATGTATTAATGTTTTATATGATTTTTTATATGATATATAATTTTTATATATAATATATAATATATAATTATATATAAAATAATTTTGTATTATATGATAAATTACTAATTAACTATATATTATCACTATAGTCTATAATATACTACAATATATTATCATTGTATTATTATATATTATAATATATATACTATATTATATATACTATATAAGATACCTAAAAAATTGGACCGAACCGGTAAACCTGAAAGTACTAGTTTAGCGGTGTAAACGGTGCGGTATTGATTCTTCAAATCTCAAAACCAGTATATATCGGTTCGGTTCTAAAATATGTCCAAAACTGTACTGAACCAAACCAGTTATACCGCTAAATGCTCTAATAATTGATGATGAAAATAATACTAAGTGGACTCTCATAGGTATATATGGACATCCTGAAACCAGTAAGAGAAAAGAGAGGCGACATTGTTGTCTTTCTCTAAACCTTGGTGTGTAATAGGGGTTTACAATGAGATTTTGCCACAAGCTGAGGAGAGTGGGGGTAGACAAAGGGCATAAAGACAAATGGAAGATTTTAGGAAGGCTTTGGAAATTAACAACCTATATGACTTGGGGTGGAGTGGTGACAAATTTATGTTGAGCAATAAGCATGAAGATGACTATTTCACAAAAGAAAGACTAGTTAGGGCAGTTGTAAACCCTTTGTGGTTAGAACTTAATAAAGATGCTAGTGTTGAAATATTGGTTGCAAGAAGTTCAGATCACAATCATATACTGTTGGCTACTAATGAGAATAAACAAAGGCAAAGACATAGAAAAAAGGTGTTCGGATATGAACCTAGTTGGGCAAAAGATGAAGAATGTAAGATGATCATAAATAGTAGAATGGTTGAAGAATGCAATTTATCCAATACCTTTAAGGAGGGTACAAGAAAATTTAAAGTTCTGTAGTAGCGCTTTGGTTCAATGGAGTTGCCAAAAGTTTTGAGATAGTGAAAAGAATAGAGTGATCAAAACAAAAGGGCTAAAACTATGCAAGAGGAAGAAGAAACCACAATGATGTAGCAATCAAAAGTTTGCAAGAGGAGTTGGGTATATTACCAGAACAAGAAGACATCAAATGGACATAGAGAGCTAAAAGAAATTGGTACTAGATTGATGATAAAAATACAAAATATTTTTATGCATGTGAAAACCAGAGAAGAAAAAAGAACTAGATATAACAAATCATTGACTTCCAAGGTAGGAAGTTGAAGGAGCAAACCGAGATTGAAGGGGCCTTCATTAATCATTATAAAGACATTTTCGGATCCTCTAATTCATCAAAGGAGGCGATAGAAGACTGCTTGACACCAGTTGAGCCTCGTGTGACAAAAGAAACGAATGCAAAACTCTAAGAAGGAATTCACAAAAGCTGACATAGAGGAGGCTCTTCATCAGATGGGCACCATTAAAGTCCCCAGGCCCAAATGGTTATGGAGTGTGAGAACCGTGCCAGTGGAATGGGACAGACCACCAATCGAGTATGAGTGGAAGGAAAAGATGAGAAACATTTCAATGGTTTAGTGAAAAATAGCCACAGGTGCTGTAGAGTGCAGCTAATCCAATATATGGGTGAGCAAAATTATGTAGAAAGCCTGGCTGATACATCCCAATGCAAGGTGAAAAAAGACTTTTCACCATATGGTAGGTGAGTTAGAAAAGACACCTAACATGTGAAGGTGAGAATGAGGAGTTGAAGATTTTGGTAGCTCAGGCGAGAAAGAGAGTTAGCTACCCAAGGCGCAAAATGGTCGAGGAAGGATTGGGACAAAGATGGGAGCTTTCCGGAACAACACAGAAGTGCTTAGAAGTTGACAGTATCGTACACAAAAGCCCACCCTCCACCTGAAAGGTCATGTTTGGAGTAGGTCTATAGGGAAAAGGCTACGATATTGCAGATCAAACCGTTTGGACCTAAAAATATGGTCCAAGTCCATGTGGGAGACCTTCACTCTAGGAGAGATGAGTGTGACGATTAAGACTAAAGGACTCCCATCCAGGTACATCTGAATTGAGAAGAACATTAGAAGGATACTTGATGAACCCATGCTATAAAAGGCTTAAGGTAAAAGCCAAGATATCACTTTTGAGATTGTAACACCTGAGTTCCTTTAAAGTAGGATTCTTTGAAGGAAGCAAGGGACTTCAAATGAGACAAAGAGAGGAGCAGCACAGCGTTGCCTCTGTATTTCTAAGACAATGATGTAGGTTAGCTTCTAAGACAGGGCTGAGGAATGTAGGGAGTGCATATGCATGCTCTGTAATCTCCTCCATTTTGCTCATTAATAAAAAAACTGTTTTCACCATTATGTTTATGAGTATGTTTACTTAATGCTTTCCATGATCTTGAATATGATTGTTTTTGGATTAATTGTGTCATATACGGGTGTGTACAGCCTTATCATGTGTCAATCATCATAGACGGGTTGAGAGAATCCCTGGACCATTCCTGCGGTGCATTTCCATGAGCTTCATACGGGTAGAGAGAGTCCTTGTGATGATTAGAATGGAACAAAATCGTGTTAGCCTCACCTAATAGACAGGAAGGAGAATACCCCGGGCATATTACTTGTGGTGTCTTCGAGTTGGTTGGTTGGTGCAACATGTATATCTCTGTGTAAGTAACTCTGTGTGAATATCAATTTGTATAGGATAGGCAAGTCGGCTTGCACATTAGTTAGGTGGGAGTAGGGGTGAATTTGGTCTAGTACGGAGGGTGTTTTTTGGACAAGACCAAATCCATTCGGTCCAGGGTTTTCCCACCCTATACCGAAGTGAACCCCCAAAGGAACCGAACCGGTCCTATCGGTCTGGTCAGTCCGTTCTTTTCTTTTTTTTGCACATAAATTAATAAAAAAAATTACTTAAATTAGTAAAATTAAAAATAAGTAAACTATTTAATGTGGATTATGTAATTAGCTATTTAACTTATTAAAAAATGATTAATTACATTTATGATGTTAATTGCTAATTTTTTACTAACTTAGAGTATGTAAATGTATTATGATTATTAATGCATAATGGACTATATTAAACTTTTTACATTTTGTATATTATTAATAAATAATTGTCAAATTTTCATTAAAACTTATCACAGTATTTATGATATATTATTAATTGATAGCATATATTATTTAATATTTTATATGGTCAATAATAATAGATTAGATAAAAATTATATTAAATTATATAATTACTACATAAAAATAATATATTAAATTATTAAAAATATTTTTAAAATATATATAGTTCGATCTGGTTCGGTCCAAAATTTATAAACCCCAAGACCGGACCGAATTTATTCGATCCACAATGATGGGACCGAGACCGATCGTTAAAGGATTTAGTCTGGTTCGGTTGATATTTCTAGCCCGGATCGAATTTTGTACGCCCCTAGGTAGGAGTGATTCTCCTATTTCGAATGGTGAAGTCACTTCTCCTATCACCATTTTAGGCAAAGAATGGTGTGACAAACATCTATGTAATGAATGCAATTCTTTTTATGTGCCTGAGACGTGCCTAAAAATAGGGCGATTCCTTGCCTCAACAACATATACATATATATGTACTGAGTTTTGCACAAAGAGTACTTCCTTAAGGAGTGATTCCTCACCATGCTTATATACTTGCATTTTACTGAGGATGATTCCTTGCCTTTTTTTATGAATATATGTATTCTTTCCTGAGAAGATGATTTCTCGCCATGACTAATATATGTGTTCATTTATTTTGATACATGAAACTGTACATTGCACAAGCATTGTCTCTTATTATCGGTTTTGTCATAGCTGTCTGACTTATCTAAGGTTTCAATATCGAAACCATAGACTTTGATGCAAAGATAGATCCAAGAGTGATACCTGAAGAGGAAGAGCCAACCTCGCCCAAGGAATAGGCTCAGGAGCCTGCTTCCATCGTAGAATTTGTTTAGGTTTTCCTTTCTGGAGTTGTACATATCTACCAGTCAGGCAACCATATGTGTTTGGTGTGCCTCATTTTGGGTGTATGAACCTAGTATCTGGACTTGTGTATTTATTTGCAGAAATGTAGTAACTCATGAATATTGAGAGAAAATTTGGATGGATTAGACTTTTGGTACTACAATGTGCCTACAGATTTAACCTCTATTTATTTTTCATTGTGATTTAATATCTACATCCTTACATGTGCATTTCTATGTAAACATTGCACGCATGACCCGATTCGAACCTCATGTGTTGCTGACTAGCTAGCACCATTGGCACCATGAATCATCGCCAAGTCTTTTACTGAGGAACGGGGCATCACATGGAGCATGCTTCTTCTAATGCTATTGGAATATAGTAGGAGATGAGGTATGTAATGCGACCCTAAGTTTCTTAAAAGGGGAGACTATGGACCATTCTTTAAACTTCACTTACATTTCCTTAATTTTCAAAGTAAAAAATCCCGATCTTGTAAGTGAATTTAGAACCATCAGCTTGTGTAATGTACTATACAAAATCATTTCCAAAGAGTTAGCTAATAGGTTAAAGAAAGTGCTCCTAGCCATCATCTTCGGCAACTAGAGTGCTTTTATCCCTGGTAGACTTATCATTAATAATGTTATGGTGGCCTATGAAGTTCTATACTCTATGGAAACCAAACAAAAGGGAAAAACAAGAAGCATGGCTATTTAGCTAGATATGTCAAAAGCCTATGATAGAATAGAATGGTCTTATTTGAAAGCTGTGATGAAAAATTAGGATTTGGAGACAAATTGGTAGCTCTGATAATGGATTATGTTACCACAGTCTCATATTCTATTCTTGTAAATTGACAGCTAGGGAAAAGATACCAACATCAAGAGGTATCAGACAAGGAGATCCTCTATCTCCCTATCTATATACTTACTGTGTGCTGAAGGTTTGAGTTCCCTGTTCGATCTATCTGATAGAAGAGGTGATACATAGGGGGTGGCAGTAGTAAGGGGAGGTAAAAGGATAAATCATCTACTTTTTACAGATAACTGTGTGATATTATGCATGGCTAACTTGACTTAATAGACAATCCAACAATTATTGGATAAGTATCGGGAAGCTTCTGTTTGGTTTTTAAACAAGCAGAAAACATCCATCTTTTTTAGCTCCAAATTGGCTCAACAATCAAGAATCATATTACTCAAGCTGCTGGTGTCTCACCTAGTGGTAGTTATGAAAAGTATTTGGAATTGACTACAATGGTGGGTAGATCAAAAGACAACACTTTTAGAAGTATAAAAAGAGCATTTGGCAAAAGATCAATTACTAGAAGAATAATTTTATGTCCCAAGCAGGCAAGGAGATACTTTTCAAGGCAGTGATCCAAGCAATTCCAACTTTTCCTATGAGTGTTTTCAAACTACCAAGGAAGCTGTGCAAAGAGTTGTCCTTGATGATGTCTAGATTCCCTTGGGGCCACAAGCGAAATGATAAAAGGATTTAGTGGAAAAATTCGTCAAAGATGGGAGAATAAAAGAAGAGATGTAGGTTAGGTTTTCAAGATATAGAATGTTTCAATTAAGCAATGTTGGCTAAACAATGTTGGAGGATGTTGAATAACCAATCTTCTATGTTTGTACAGATTATGAAGTATATATATTTCAAACATGACCATTTTTTGGTTGCTAAACTAGGACAAGGGCCGTCTTTGATATGGAGAAGTTTATGGTCCTTAATGTATTTTCTTAAAGAAAGACTGATATGAGGGTGGCGAATGGCAAAAAGATTAAGATATGAAGGGATAAGCAGCTACCAATTCCTTCTACATATAGAGTACAATCTCCTATTAAGATCCTAGATTGAGATTCCAGAGTTGAAGAACTTATTCTTAATGCAACCAGAAGATGGAATGAAATTGTCGTTGAAGAGATTTTAGTAGAGAAGAAGCTAAGGTGATTTGCGGCATACCCATTAGTAGAATGGGAGTGGAAGATAAATTGGTTTGGGGTTATATGAAAATGGGATTTATTCTGTCAAAAGTGCATACCACTTGGAACATACCAAAAAGAGAATTATGAGATGACAAACTTCAAATCAGGCTGCAATAGAAACAAGTTGGCAACAGATTTGGGGTTTAAATGTCCCGAGTAATGTAAACCATTTTGTTTGGAAAGTAGGTCATGATATATTGCCAACTAGAAAAAACCTTATTAAGAGGAATATAATAGATACTCCCCTTTGTCTAATATGTGAACTAGATGAGGAATCAATTGGCCATTCTCTGTGGAGTTGCCTAGCAGCTAATGATGTGCGGACAAATTCAAGTCGTCTTGTACACAAATAGCTGAGATAAGAGGAAGACTTTATGGATGTGACACCCAGATTTTTACGTGCTTTTTATTGAAGAGATTTTTAATTAAATATTTGATTTTGAGCTTTTTAATTTAATTTAATGTGTTTTCATGAGATTATTTTATGATTTTTAAATCGGGAATTATTTTAATGTGCTTTCATAATTTTAATTAGTGTACTGCAATTAAATTGCTTTTTATTTTAAAGAATGTTATTGTTGGAGTTTAATATTTTACTTTAACTAGTTTTGAGTTTATATTGATTTATTTAATTTACTGTTTTAAAAATAGTTATTTTGAGGATCAATCGTGACCCAAAAGTTGTGAGGATTGGACCTCATTTCTTTTCCTTCCTTTTTCTTTTTCTTCTTTTCTTTCTTCTTTCTTCCGCTGCATTCCCTCTCTCCCGCGCGATGTCCCTCTCTCCTCTCCCCCACGCTGTTCGGCCGTCCGTGGCCCTCACCGCCGACACTGTCTCGTGCTACTGTCGGCCCACTCGTACAGCTTCAAGCCGCTGCCTTTCTCCTCCCTTTCCGCCACCGCCCGGCCACCTTTGGCCACGATCTTTTCACCACTTCTTTACCGGTCTCTTGCCGTCCTAACCCACCCAACCCCAGCTCCGATCCGTCACCGTTGAAGCCCCATTGTCTACATCTTCGATTTCATCTTTTTTAGCCTTCCATCGCCATTATACTTGAAGCTCTCGCACTGAGAAGAGCTATGGAATTTTGTTTAGAGCTAAGTTTTACAAGGATAGTATTCGAAGGAGATGTTCAAGCTCTTGTAGAAGCAACCAACAGTGGAGAAGAGAGCTGGACTTGGCATGGACAGTTAATTGATGATGACAGAAGATTACTAATTGGAAGACCACAATTGAGAGTCCAATTTACATATAGAGAAGCAAATGAGGTAGTTCATTAGCTAGCAAAACTAGCTCTTTTTTATGATACTGAGCAGATATGGATGAAAGAGGGGCCAATCTTTATCTTTAATTCTGTAATGAATGATAAACTTTGTAACGACTGATTCTAGTTTGGCCAAATCGATTTCGAGCAGTTTATCAATTATGCTTGTTTATTTACAGCCTAATCAAGATTAAAAAAAAATGGTGTGAAGAAGTCCAAACATTTAGCCCCAAACAATCGTTATAACTTATTACAGAATACAGAGAAACAAAATTGCAAAAATAGAGCCAACAAACGTATCTTGTGTTCCTTGATCAGACGACCAAGAAACGAATTGTACTGTGGAAGGTTACAAATCTCACTTTGTTGATTAGAGGAGCAACAGCCCAACTGCAATTGTTAATCAAAAGACAGAACCATTCCCACACTTATTGGAAGATAGTCATCCAATGGAGTAGGTAGAGAAGATCTACCCAAAGCTTTATTGTGGTGACATGGGAGGTAAGAGGGGGGGATCCTAATAGGTAAGCAATCAAAGTAAGACGTGTAGGAGAAAAAAAGAGTGAAAAGAGGAAGAAACAGAAGAGGGAGGAGTTTTCTCCATCAGAGAGGAAGCTTGAGTTGGTGGAAGGAAGGGGGTAGGTGGGAAACATGAAAGACAGAAGGGAAAACCCTTCTTTTTATTTATACAATTATTATTATCTTTTAAACTTATTGAGATCTCCAGCTCCTTGCCAGTTCAAACCCATTTTTGAAATATTGGTAGTCTTCAATAGCCCTACTGATTTCAGCTTGTGTGTTCATCACAAAAGGACCGTACTGGGCCACAGGCTCATTAAGCGGCTGCCCTCCAATCAGCACAAACCTCAGTTTCTTTGACGACCTGTTCCACACACTTACACCATCTCCAGGACCCAAAACCAGGAGATTGTGAGCTGCCACAGGTGATGAGTTTGAGGAGCCAAAGACCCCTTCCCCTTCAATTATGTACGCAAAGGAATTCCATGATTCTGGGATTTTCTGATGCACTTGAGCTCCGGGGTTTAATGTGAAATCCAGATACATTGTTGGAGTTCGGGTGTAAACCGAAGATCGGACTCCCATTGATTCTCCTGCTATAACTCGGACCTCGACCCCATCTTCCTCTGCCCTTTTTATCTCCTCGGTTAAAAGTTCTTGATAACTTGGTTCAGTCCTGAAAATTAAGCACTCAAATTTTATCAATTGCAAAACTTGGGTAATTTCCAATTTAAGACTCATGAGAAATTTGCAGAATTCATACACTCTCTCACACAGAAATCAGATATCATGGAGTGATTAAAATCCTTTACACATGGGTATAAGTATTTTGAATGACTTTTGAGTACAATTTTATACACGCATCTGTGGACAAGATGGCAATTCATTTGGGTAATGAGCGTGCGGAAGATTTATTCATAACTGACTGTTAATGGAAAGAGAGCTCTTACATTTTGTCTTTGGAAGCTAAATTGATCCAAAGCTGGAAGCCCTTTGAAGGTCCTTCTCCTGCAGGCATTTCAGAGTGAATAATTCCTCTACCAGCCGTCATCCACTGCAAACAAAGGCAAGTGTCATAAGATAATTTGTTCTAGTTTTTCGAAAGATAATTGATTGCAAATGATATGCCTTACCTGAACATCGCCGGTTCGAATTGTTCCCTTATTTCCTGCAAAGTCTTGATGAATAAGGCCTCCCTATAATCCCAAAAAACCAAACTTAGTTCTCAACAGTTCAGCCACAATTTTTGTGCAAATTACTGAACAGCTTTGAGAGAAGTATACCTGCAACATGTATGTGACAGTCTCAAAACCTGCAAAATAGATAGATATGAAAGATGAAAATATACGTATTCATTTGGATGATCAACGATGAGATTCATTGGTTTGAATGCAGAACCTCTGTGTGGATGATCAGGAAATCCTGATGGAGGAGTCACTGCAACATCAAACAGTTAAAGTAGTTACCAGCACACAACGTTAATACCAACTGCATTAATCAAAGACAAGTTTAGAACTGAACAGAATGAGAATGGAATCGTGCGTACGCGAAAAATCAACGAACATCAGAAAAGGGTCCAAAATCTTCAATTCACTTCTGAGAATCAAATGCCCCCAACAAAAAGAACGCACAAAGTAATCAATACCAGATGAAAAAAGCTCAGCCAACATTGAATAGTTACTCCAAAGAATTAATGCCCAGAGGAAAAAAACTCCAGGAAAAAGGAAAGAGATGCCAAAAAAATGCAAGAATACCTTCCAATGCATCTCCTAAAAATACCACCAGCACTCTCTTGTTGAGCTCTGGCCAAAACCTTGTTGACCACCAATCTGGGTTTGTCGAAAGAAGGAGCTTGACCTGATTCAGCCATGATATTCCGGAAGTACTCAGCTTTCGGCGTTGACGGCTTTCTATTGAACACAGTGGCAGCTCTTGGACTCAGATGCTGTACACAAACATACAGAAAATAGAGAGGCGCAAACACAAAACAAAACAAGCTTAACAGGTTTTGAAACATAGATGGGTACAACGCGGCGATGGATATGTAGAGGAAAGCACGAAAGCAGCAGAAGACTGGTTTTTGATAGTAGAATGTTAAGAGAGGCCGGGTACCGCTATGGTCCTTCTGGCTCCTACACGTCCCTGTTAAGTAGTAGTGGGGAGTGGTTTAATGTTTTTTAGTTTATTTATTTATTATTTTTATGTAAATCAATATGTTTTTTAAGTCGTTGAAAATTAAATACTGAAGCGAGTTTTACCATATTTATAATTATTTTAGTCTTTATCAAAAAAAAAATTATTTTAGTCAGTTTTTAACAAATATTAAATATTTATTTTAAATTTTGAGATTTAATAGAAATCTTAGAAGATTTGAATCCTGGTTTATCTTTAGACTGGTTTGGGAACATAAATTATCTCATATCAAAATTTACCAAATTTGATTTCCAAACATCATTCGAAGACAAACATTTTCAAAATTTTCAATTTTTTTTTAATCATTAATACTTTTCCAAACTTCTAAGAAAACATTAAAAAAATACAACTTTTCTAAATTTTGAAACAAAAATGATAATAAAAATTTATACTCTAATAATATTTTAATTTTATAATATTTTTTTTTTCAATTTTTTTTCTCTCATTTCTAAAAGTCCAATAAAACATATTAACTCAAATAGGCAATAATTTCATTACTATTCTTTTTTTTTTTTTTAAATTAAAGAGTGGGTAGTCACATATCTAATAGTGACCTCCACCCAAATTTATTTAATAGCCATCGTTTATGGCGAATGAATACCATGGTAAACTACAAGGCACTTGAGATTTACAATAATATGTGAGACTTAAATAACCTCAATATCCCAAGCACCAAATCAAATAATATAAACCTATTGCCATACTTATGGCTAAATAGAACAATGTAAACAAGCCTTTAAAGGATTAAACCAGAAAAACCAGATTTGAAGAAGGCGAAAAGTCCTAACGAAAGCCATGCTCACTTCACCAACACTTCCTTAGGTATGCTAGTGCACATGAATCTGTCCTAAGAATCCCTCTTAATAAATAAGGAACCTCCATCGGCCCTGACCACTCTTGAGAAATCCCATTACAACCTAGACGAGTTAAAAAATCTACAACCTTATTTCCTTCCCTATATATATGCTTAACAGAAAAATTGATTTCTACCAACATATTCATTATGTCTTCCCAAAAATCCTCTAAGTACCAAAGCCTACAATTTCCTTCCTGAACCCAGTTTACTACCAACAGAGAGTCCATTTCAATCGTTATATTATTAAGCCCCAATCTAATGCAATGTTGAAGCCCTCTCCGAAAAGCCATGACTTCTATGAGAGTGTTGCTGCAGTTACCAATAGATTCAGAAAAAGCAAATACCACCTTCCCTAATTTATTTCTAACTACTCCTCCAGCACCCATAACTCTAGGATTATTAATACTATTACCATCCAAATTCAGTTTAAGCCAATTTTCCTTTGGTGTCTCCCATCTTACTACCATTAATGTCTCCTTTTTTGAATTAATAGGAAGGTTCAAGGACCTCAATATCTATACATCATCATCAACTAGTTAGGAATCCTTCTGAACCTTAATACCAACCCAATGAATCCAATACTTTATCGATCTCCATAAAACTTGAACCTTCTCTTTTCTTCCTTCCATCTGCGCATAACATCTCCAATTCCATAAATTTCAAGTAATGATTACCGGTATAAGACCAATAAGAATACCAAGTTGAGATGACTTCGATGCTCTTCGAAACCAAGCCTCAATAGTTGTTCTCCAAGACCGGAATGGAACAAACGGAATACCCAAAATATTTGAGCTAAATTTCCATATGATTGAGGCAACATTCCTATTATATAATACATTATTAATATCCTCAAAGGCACCTTCCCAACAGCATTCACATTTCGAGACTAAAAGAATACCAAGTCTCCTCATACGGTCATCCACACTAAGACATGAGTTTAAAGCCTTCCACATAAGGACATAAATTTTTTGGGTAAAGCAGCATTCCAAGTCCAATTTGACCATTGACATTTAGGATTATTAACCCTAATAAAAGGCTAGGCGCTTTTGGTCATGAAAGACCCATCCACTTTTGGTCATGAAAGACCCATCCGAGTTCCCTAACCAAATGAGTTGATCCATACCTCGCCGTCTACACCTAATATCATTGGCTATCTCCTCTATTTTTTTGGGCCTACTAATTGCTCAAGCTGCTCCATGTCCCAACTGTTATTTATCATACATTGCTTTACCTTCAAGTTCGGATCTCCTACAAGAGGACATTGCTCCATCAAAGGACCAGAATTAAGCCAACTATCCCTCCAGAAAGACACATTTTCCTCCCTAATTTTACACTTTGAATGCAACAATACCACAGGAATTTCTTTGGACATCGCCTTCCAAAACCGAGTGCCTCTGGATGAATTAATCTCTATCGGATGTTGTCCATGCATGTATTTTTCACAAAAAAAATCTAAACATAACAAATTCCAGGCAAATTTAATATGCAATGATCTTTGTACTTCAACAAAATTCCTTAAACCAACCCCTCTCTCGTCCACCAGTTTGCATAGTTCGTCCCATTTAATCCATTTCCTCTTAGGACTCCCATTAAAGGAGCCCCATAAGAAAGTACTAAGAATTTTATTAAACTGATGTACCACCATTTTCGAAACCTACACCACAGATAGCAAGTGAACCATCATACTTGACAAGACATGCTTTAAAAGTATAACTCTTGCCCCAACGAAAAGAAAATTTAACTTCCAACCTTTAATACCATAGAAAATCGAAAAGGGACAGCAAAACGATCCAATTCCTCTTTGGTAAATTGCACAAAAAACTCACCATCAATGCATTTAGGTTGCCGGAAAGGAATAGACACCTCAAGGAGAGCCTGAGGCACTTGAAACACCAACTCGGCAAAGGTTCTGGGTTTTGCATGTGATGTAGAGGGGTCTTGGTTGCCCCCTGCAACAACCATGCACGTAAAGACCAAGGCCTTGGTGCGCACTCAAGACTCTATCTTGGATCTATCTTGGACCTATCTTTGAGCTATCTTGGACCTCAAAAGGAGAATCAGAAAAATCATATATCTATGCCATTCTTCCTCAATAATTTCATTACTATTTACAAACCATTTCGTTACTATTCTCAAAGTTCTCGTCTCATCTCATTTTAAAGTTCTCATCTCATCTCAAATATCTTGACCATGTTTGGACACTTGGATAAGATGAGAACATCTCTTCTCATTCAAAATTTTTTATAATTTCCTTACTAAACATCACTCAAACACAAAATACTTTTCAATTTCAAATTTTCAATCTTTTCATTTAATCATTACCTAATCATTACAATTTTTTTAAACTTCCAAACAAAATACAAAAAATAATATAATTTTTTCAAAATTTTAAAACCAAAATAATATTTTAAAAGTGACAATTGAACGATGATATATGAGTATAAATGTATTAGTTCTAACCATTGTTAAGCTCCATTAAAACCTTCTTCTCTGTTAATACTTGTGCAGATCTCATTTTCCATCTATCTAATAGATTCCTCTATATTTTAGATTCAAATTTTCTAAAACTTTTTTATTCGCACACTTTTTTACAATTTTAAAATAAGCACTTTATATATATATATAGTGCCCGGATTACTGGAGTCGAAGTGGACTAGATGACTGGAGTCCAAAAAGACCAAATAACCGGAGTAATATGCAAATAAGTGAATAAAAGTAATGTGCAAATAAGATAAAACAGGGAAACTGGGTCTGGCTTTCTCTCCCTTCTCTCTCTAGAAAAAAACACTCGCACTTCTCTCTAAACTCGCTCCACAGATCCAGCTAGAGGGGGTGGGAGCTTCTGCTCCCTTCCCCGTCCCTCCCTCCCTCCGTCTCTCTCTCCCTCTCCCTCCTCCTCTGTGTAGTGGTTCATTTTGTGTTTTTTTAGGCCAAATAAGGGAGAAGCGCAGATCTGAAAGCTTCCGCGATCAAAGACCAGCATGCGCCCCTCCATGGTGTTGCCCAGCCACCGATCTTCAAGACCACCGAATACAGCACCAAATGGAGTGGCGAGAGGCCCGCACGTGCGGGTTAAAGTTCTTGGAGACATTCAGCGCATGGCTTTCACACGCCACCTGGAAGCCTTCTTACGATGCCACTCACGGCACTTCTGGAGCATGTGAGTCCGGGACTTCCAAAATCGGCTGTCGGTTTTCCTCCCAGAGTGGCATGTGCCCTGAATGCGCCACAACAACCTCTTGGTGCACTGTTTTTCTAGTTTTGCTCAGTGTTCCCCATTGTATTTTATTTCGTATCCTATTTTTACTTTTTAGAAAAATAAAAATCTAAAAAAATATGCCTTTGGACCTTAGTTCGAATGGAGTGGTCCCCCCCTCTGCTTGGTGGTGCTTATGGTTGGTGCTCCATACTCCACTTAGTCGGGATATCTGGTTTTGTTATCTCTGTCGTGGATAGAGTTGTGCACGATAGATCTCTTAGACTTAGGTCTTTAAAAATCTGTCGTCTGGACTAGACCATGTCATTCACGAAAGTGTACTAGGATGGTATTAACATTTGTAACTGACTTGTTTTTAAGTCAAATTTGAATGTCCTCTATTATGAATGGAATGTGGTCCATTTTTATCAAAAAATAAGTGAGATAAAATAAAATACTGAAAAAGAATCACAAATTATTAATTGAAATAGTTGTAGTTTCTTCATATCAAATGAACAATAATACATGGAAAATATTTGAGAATTACAAAGGGAGAACAATAAAGCATGAGAAGAAAAGGGCTCTTAGGTGCTAAAGCTCCTAAGGGTTCTCGTAATAATGTCCTGCCTCTCAACAAAGCCAAGCCCTCTTTATATAGGCAAATAGTGGCTTATTAGTACAATAATTCTTGGGATGAATAGTGATGATGAGTAATTTTGACTTTTTTTACTATTTATTTGACCAAAGAAAAGTTACTGAAAGTAGGAGTAAAGCAGGGGGAATCTCTGACTTTGTAGGAACCAGCAACGAGAATCATGGGGTCTTCAACAATAATTGTAGTAGTTTTATTGGTTGGTGCTACCTTCAATAATTCCATCATCAAAACAAGAGATCCGAATATATCATCATAAGGATCAGTATTATCAATAGAGGCTATAGAGGATGCCTTCAACTCATTATCAGAATTGTCATCATCTTCTTGGAGGGACTTCTTAATAGAAAAATTAAATCTTTTTTTTTTTTTGAGTCCTTAGAGAGCAAATTTCTTCTTGGAAGATTTACCCGATTAATCAAATGAAGCAGGTTGTTGTATCACCAAAGCAATAGAATATACAAGTTCTTAAATATGGTTTTAGCAGTAGAGAATTACTCAATACTTTTCAAATTTGGAGAAGCTAGAGGAAATTCTCCAGTAACATTTTCAATAACCTCTTGGGTGTGAGGAAATATGTCCCACCACTTGATGTACCAATTACGAACAAGAATATCATTTTTCTTAGTATAACTCAATTTCATAATTCAGGAAATTTTGTATTTCTTACAAAAGTGAATAGAAACAGGGAACTTCTGACTATGTTGGTAAGTTTTGTAGACAGTAGAAAAATATTTAATAGAACTATTGAGTTTATCAAGGAAGATTTCCACCATCTTAGAAACCAAAAGGGGAATTGAGAATTGACTTATTATCAAGATTAATAAACCAAGAATGAGACATCTCAGTAGTTTGGAATAACATAAATTTGAACCATACTTCGATGTAATCATAGAAGCTGTAGGTAACATCGGAATTAGGGATCTTCTTGGTAACATAGGGACAGGCTCCTTTTTGTTCTTCAATAACAAATTTAATATATAAACACTGTGGTAGAATAGCTTGGTTTTATTAGTTTTATTAAAAATGGATTTAATCGTGATGGATTGTGTTTGAGTGAGAATGAAAGAGTAATATTGTAGGTTTTTTTGAATAATTTTAGGAGCCCAATGAAAATCAAGGGAAATAACCAAAAGCAGTTTTGGAGGAATCAGCGCATATTGACCAATTAGGTTCAATATAAGACAGGTTTTGGTAATATTATTTTTTGACATAACCAGTCATTGGAGTAGAATGATCAAAAGGCTAAATATGTTGATGGAATTTAGTGATAGTATTAGCTTAAGGATCATTGGTTGTTGCTAAAGCATATGAGAAAGTGGGTTTAGCAGTGGCTATACTACCAAGGGTAGAAAACCAGTTAGTAATATCTATGAGGAAACATGTTCATACTTCACGAGTTGCTTGCCAAGGACAGAAACTTGTGTAACATATTTATCTTTACTTGACTTTCTGCTTATCACTATTCTGCAGAAATTCATGGATAAGAAAATCAAGGATAATTATTCAGAATGACATAGATCTTGATTTTTTTAACAAGGGAAGTATGAATTTCTGCCCAACGAGGTGGATGATACCATAACCGCTCAAATAATGGTTCACAATGTTTTCTCAAGTCCTTGGAGAATTTAGCAACATAATTAAGGGAACTAAGAAATCTTTCTAACTGGATTTTATCAGTGATAGCATCAGGAAATTTATCCGCAAACTAAATGGCTCTATTGATAGGATGAATTTTTCCTTCTGAAATATCATAACCAAGGAAATGAACCTTAGTTTGGAATAGTTTAATTTTCTTAGTAGAGATAATAGGACCATTTCTTTTGATGATTTCTAGAAACGAATACAAGTGTTTCTTGTATTCATCAATGGATTTGGAATAGATAAGAACATCATCAATGTAAATAATGGTAAAGCGATTGAATGAATTGAAAACATTAATCATAATATTTTGAAATTTACTAGGGGTATTCTTAAGACTAAAGGACATTACATTCCACTCGCTATGACCAAAAGGAGTGACGAAAGCAGTTTTATACCTATCAGTTTCACTAACATGGACTTGCCAGAAACTAGACTTCATATCAAACTTGAAAAATACTATGGCATCACTTAACCTATGGATCAAGTCATTCTGGTTAGGAATGGGGTACATCATCCATTCTAACACTTTGTTCAAGAGTTTGTAATTGATGACTAAGCGAGGCGTTCCTTTCTCAATCTTAGGATTTTTCTGAACATAGAAAGTAGCACATGACCAAGGTGACTTACTATGCCTTATAATCTTTTTAGCAAGCAGATTATTAATTTCATTTTTGTAAAATTTTAAAGTTTCACTATTCATTTGAATAGGTTTGGCTTTAGTAGTATTTTTTTTTTTGAGAAATCTTTATCATAAGGTAAATCAACAATGTTTTACTTCCTATGCCAAAAAATATTTGGAAGATCAAAATAGATATTGTTGACAAGTTTCTTTTATTAAAAATATCAATCTTTGACTATAACAGTTTATCAGATAATTGTTCAACAATTGTTTTGTGTTTGATTTCCTATTTTAGGAAACGCAGATGCTTAGTCTTAACAAATATGAAAGCACTCAAACAATGATACATTGAAGGAAATTTGACTTTTAATTTCTGGCCAAAAGAGTTAGTAGTAAAATACCATTATGCTCAATAAGAAATGGATATAAAGCATAAATAAAAGGAATATCAAGAATTACTTTATCAGTCATATTTTTAACTAGAATAGAATGATTTTTAAACAAATATTATCCTGGAAAACATGTGCATTATTCAACTCATATTCGATTCTCATTTGAAAATAATTAGTAGAGAATAGTCTTTCAGGAGGCTTTTCATAGTACTTCTTAGGAATTATACCCTCTTGAATACAATTCATATTAGATCCTGAATCAATCAAAGCAACATCATTAAATTCAAATTTATGACAAACAACAATCTTAACTTTGAAAAACTATTTTGGAGGAATAAAACAATCAATCAAACATAGTTTAAAAGTATCAAAAAGAGTTACTTGATGACTGGAGCTAACACCATCATCTTGCTCATCATTATCGAAATCATTATGTTGATCAAGCTGTTTGTCAATTTTTAAAAGCAATAACTCTTGTTTAAGAGAGTTATTATCAGTTTTGATATTGTTCAATTCACTCTTGAGTTCAACAATTTCTCTTTTAATATAAACAATTTCATTCTGGAGGTCATTAAAAGATATTTCTTTGGATTTCTTCTTACTAAATCTTACCAAAGTTTCATCAAAGATAATTTTGAATTGAACGGTTTTCTCATAGTGTTCTTTCACCATGGTTTTCTTGAGCTTTTGAAGATTTTCTTCATTCAACTCAGTATTGGTGATTTGGCCAATCAGGATAATCAAAAGGTTTTCTTATTCTTCACCTTTGGATAAACATGTATTGGTTTACAACAATAATTGTTACAACCAATTTTAGTATTCAGAGTATCAGATGGGTCAGTAGCAAAGTGATAATCTGAATCACTCGAACTGAATCAATTGATATCATCAAATGATTCAGAAGATCTTGATTCAAAAATACAAATCGACTCTTTTTTAGCATTGTTATCAATATCTAACTGATTAATCTATTTTTTCATCCTACTAGATGTTTTATTATAGTCTTTACTAAAATGACCATACTTACCACAAATGAAACATTTTCTTTTTGCAGAGTTTTGAGTAACATGTTTTTTGAAGATAGGTGTGTTTTTTTTTTTTTTCTTTTTTTGTAAAAATATCACCTTTTTTTTCTTTTTTTATAAAACTTATCAGAATTTTTTTAAATAAGGTTTTTTTTCCTAGAAAGGGGCAATAGGAGGTAAGCCAAGTTGTTCACAAAAATTTTCCATTTCATATTTGACTTTTTTAATATTTGTCATTTGTTGACTTAATATTTTTTTATCATTACACATGTTGGTACCCAGTCTTTTAATAGTATTCCAAATATCACTATAAGTGAAATTATCATAATTTCTCAAACCAATTGTATTAGTATTTTCATCTTTTACCTTATGAGCAAAAAGGCGAGGTAGTCCATCAATGAACTTCTCTTTTCAATAAGGTTTCAAACTATCTTCCTGAAGCATAATTCTGAAATTGAAAATATCTTGATACCATCTATAATGAAACATAGTAAGGCATTTTAAATTATTCAAATAATCACCAATACGAGTAGTAATATTAGAATGAGCACCAATAAAATGTTTAATAATATATATGAAAGTATTCACACTATCAAGATTCAGGGATACCTAGGCCAAAAGTAGTGTAAAAAATAAGCATACCATCATCATCATCATGCTTAACAACATTTTTTATGGTTTTTCTTGAATCATTAGTAAAATGTTTATCCCACCAATGACGAAGAGTACTAGAAAAACTAGTAGCTAATAGATCAACAATTTCAATATGACTAAGATTATGGTTAGTAATATAAGCACTAGAAACAATAGACATATTATTCGTCTTACTGATCTTGTTCAGATAATCTTTCTTCAAACTGTACATCAGGAGGAGTAGGTTTGGAATACCATTTTTTTTGTAAAACTCATAGGATTAGGTTTTCGAGAAAATATTTTTGTCTTGTATTTTACTAAATCAATTTTTTCAAACTTTTCTTCAAGCAAAGTATATCTTGATGAATAAAAAAATTAGAAGATTCAATTTCTGAATCTTCATAAGAGATTACCTTCTTACATTTACTAGTGATATTGCAAGAAGTACCACTAATAGTAGTTTTGGCATTCCCAGTTTTTACTTTTTGTAAATCCAAAAGCATTTGGTCAATATTTTCAATAGTTTGGCTTGTATAGTCGTCAGACTTAAACCTTGCCTTGTTTCAGGTAGGTTGACCAAAGGTTTTTCAATCTTAATAGAAGAAAAATATTTTCAGTTTTTTCTTCAATATGGTCCAATTGTTGACCAATAAAATGTAATGAACCTCGTAATTTTTTTTGTAAGAAATTGCTAAGAACATAGATGAAATCTGAAGGAAATTATATTGATAAAAACGGTATTGTTTGAGGCACACCCAACCTCCAAGATGAATCGAAAATAATAGATAACAATCTTCAATACCCCTTTATTCTCACGTTCCACCCTATATACTCTCCAGACAGGTAACAAAGTCTACCAATTAAGTCATTACACATAGAAAGTTGTAATTATATTAAAAAGGGTAAAATAGTAAAAGCACACTAATAAGACTAAAGCTATCTTCTAGAACATGAAATTAAACATTGCGTTTCCTCCTTTGATCTTAATGTCCCCTCCATAAACTACTTCCAAGCCCATCTCCAACACTTCCTTTGTGGCCCAAACTAAGATCCTTTCTTGCTGTGGCCCAATTTATGTGGGCTTCACAATAGACCCGTCCACTTAAAGAACCTTGCCCACAAGGTGAGGGTAAGATTCTTGAAGCTTCTTCAACAGCTCCCACGTATTGTCTTCTATAGAAGCTCCAATCCACTCCACAAGCACTTCAGTTTGAGCTCAACTTCCATTGCATCTGAGACGGTGATCTAGCACTACCTCAGGCTCTGGTTGCACCTCATTGAAATCATTGACTTGAGGCAGAGAAGGAAGAGTCTATACTTGAGTTCCCAACTTCCACTTGAGACACAACATGTGAAATACAGGGTGAATCCTCGACTCAAGCGGCAGATCCAACTGGTAAGCCACCGTACCAACGCGTTGGACCAAGGGCTCGTAGAACCTGGGAGAAAGCTTCAAATGGTGTCTCACCGCCACTGTCTTCTGGTGTTGATCTGTGTAGGTTTTCATTCAATGTTGTGCAAAGTTTAAATTTTCCTTGAGAATTTGCTTGATCTGCTCTTGGGTTCTAAGCATCTTATCTGTTGCATCATTAGAGGTTGTCCCAGGGATGTAAGTAATTAATTTAGGTGACTGATAGTCATAAAGTACCTCGAAATGTGACATCTTGGCGAATGTGTGGTATGAGGTGTTATAACACCATTCGGCAAGAGGAAGCCACTAAGCCCTTTGTCGAGGTTTAGTTCCCACGTAGCACCTCAAGTACCCCTCCATTGCTTTGTTCAGTTCCTCAATTTGACCATTACTCTATGGATGTTATGCTGAGCTATAGTTCAAAAAAGTCCCCTGTAACACCCCGCTCCCCAATAACAACATATTTTAAATTTTTAGAGAACCGGTGCTACTAAACTTGAACTTAAAATTTTTTTCTTCTTAACATAGCGTCAGATGCGAAAGATTCTATAAATAAAACAAACTTTAGTATTATTAAAAAAAATACTAAAGTCTTATGTGCTTATTAAAATAATTTATTTAAACCGTAAATCATAAACTGAACATGACATAAATTATCTAGGCCTCTGCCTCACTTCCTGAGTCAAGTCTTGTCCTGTAGTCTCATCCTCATAAATGTCATCACCTGGGATGGTTTAAAAATATAAAAACATAAAAAAATGAGTCGAATACTCAATAAGCAATACATCATACAATAAACATAAAGTTTCTTGAAAGATATGCATACTCATAAATACATACGTAAATAACATGAACATGAACTTATCTTGCACTTGTCATAGGTCGATACCCACTGTTGACCCTCGTGAGTTAGGATTAATGAATCTAAGTAGATTTCGATTCTGCCTGTGACCTCGAGTTGTGGAATCCATACATAAGGAAGATAGGTTGGGTGCACTACTAGCATGTACGACCTGACAATGCAATATGCCCATAACATAGATACCGTCTTATCATAACATTGGTCGTTACATATCGTATCATTCATATTTCATCATAATTATACTTGCATACTTGTCATATCATAGATTTTAAAAGAAATCATATTCCTTCATAACATGATGTGATACATGACTCCTCACATAAAATCATGACTTTTCATAAATAATTTTATGCATAACTCTCACATAAAATCATGCATGACTTTCCATAACTATTTTAATGCATAAATTATCACATAAGATCATGAATTTTCATAAACCTTCACATCAAATCATGACTTTCATAAATATTTTAATGCATCAATCTTCACATAAAATCATGATTTAGGTACGTAAAAATGGACTTTCAATAAAGGGTATACATGCATAACATTTTTATAAAAGGAAACATGTTGTTTATTGTACAATGTGTAAAGGTATAATCTTGCTGCTTACCTCGTAGTACTAATCCAATATTTTCAAGGAGCGACTGATTACCTATAAAATACACGTAACTTGCATAAATTTCTAACTTAACACGTACTTCGAACTTAAAACCTAAATTTCTAAATTAACCTATATTTCCATAAATCTTGATCCTCCATAACTCTAAAATCACATTTACTCCATAATATTGACATCAATTCTGTACATTTAGAGTTTATATGTCCCACTTAAATTTCCCGACGTGTGATCAATTTTTCTAATATAGTCTAACCTTTTGTGTGTAACTCTCTTAAACCAATATGCATATATATATATATATATCCCATTAAGCCCAACACATAAATATGTCCTTCCATTAGTAATAAGTGTATATTACCTATATAGTAGTACACTATGTAAGTACTATGTAATTACTTCAACCTATATATTAAAGCCATGGCACTTAATATGTTGCTCATACAAGGGAGAGGGCGTATTATGCTTTATCACAAAGAGAGAGAGAGAGATCACTTACAGAGGAGATCAAAGCTTGGGCGTCCGTGGCTTATGATGGGCTCTAGGTGGTTTGTCAGTGGCTCAAGACTAAGGGCTTGGCGCTGGTTAGAGGATAGAGAGGGAAACTGAAAACTTGAGAGAGAGTCTAACGTAAGACTGGAGTTTGACAATATGAGGAAGAGAAACTAACAGAGGCAGAGAGATAACATGGAGAGAGAGAGAGGCTTATGAGGTAGTCTCAGCACGGTGGTGGTTTTCG
The DNA here is from genome assembly GCA_003123785.1 of Pterocarya stenoptera. Taxonomy (NCBI): domain Eukaryota; kingdom Viridiplantae; phylum Streptophyta; class Magnoliopsida; order Fagales; family Juglandaceae; genus Pterocarya; species Pterocarya stenoptera. The sequence continues at coordinate 55,299 of QEOT01124118.1, forward strand.
TTATCTGCGGCAGAGGAAGGAGGCGTGGAGGAGCTGTTGGATGTGCTTTGTTTTGTTTTTGGGTGTGAAAACAGGGCTTGCTCTCGTGTCAGTGAATTGGGTTACGACTGGCCTTCGTCTTGGTGGTTCTCAGTGTAGTTGTGTGGTGGCCGCGGTTTGGAAAAGGTGGCTAAAATAGAGGCGCTCGATGGTGGAGATGTGGGTTCAGGAACATTAGGTTGGGTGTGTGGATCTGGTTTCTATGGTGGTTCATGATAGCAGGAGGAACGACTTGGAAGTTTATTTGTTTAAAGGGGGAGTGGCAGCAGTTGAGTGGGGGCTGTGAGCTGTGAAGGAGGAAGGGATGGTGGGTGGTCTGCTGGATGGGCTGAGGGGAGGTGGTTTGTGAAACACTAGAAGCAAATGGTGCTATGTCTTGCGACAGTGGTTTGATGCTTGAATGAAAGACCTCATGGTGGAGGACTTGGGGGCTTGGGCATGCTGCGTGACGTGTTTGCTAGTTCCAATTTCATAGTGAGTAGAAGGGGGAATATTTATACTGTTAGGTTTAAGGCTCTTAACCTAGGATGAGTGTGGAGTTGTAGTCCTATTAGGAGAGTGGGTGAATTTTAGTGGGAGTTTGAGACGTGCATGGTTGTACTTTATTGAGGAAATCAGTTAGGGGTTTTATTATGAAGAGGAATCTAGAATGCTAATAGCGTTTGGAGTCTAACACTTATGGGCTTGGAGTTTTAAAAAAAAATAATAATAGAGCATTAACTCTAGGTTCAAATAAATATAACTTACTCGATAAACTCTTTTATGGGCTTTAACTCATTTATTGGGCCAAATAAAATGATCTATAATTTATCCCTAAAAATATAGGATCGGGTCTTTACATCTCTTGTAGCCAAAAAAGTGTCTTCCAGAAGGAACTGAGGAAGGTAAGATCTCTATCAGAGGCGATGGCCTTAGGGAACCTGTGTAGCTTAAATGCCTCCTTTAAAAAAACCTATGCGATCCCCGTAGCCGTGTATGGATGTGATAAGGTCATGAAATGACCATATTTAATCAACCTGTCAATCACTACTAAATTGACATTAGCTCCTTGAGATGAGGGAAGGCCTTCAACAAAATCCATGGAAATCTCTTCCCAAGCCTGGTCTGGAATGGGAAGGGGATATAAAAGGCCTGTTGGGTAGAGATTCTCATGCTTGTTAACTTGGCATACTTCACAGTTTCTAACCATTTCTTTAATATCCCCTTTCATTCCATGCAAAAAAAAAAAATCCTTTTTAACCCTTTGATAGGTCTTTAAAAAACTTGAGTGGCCTGCCTATGGGTTGCTATGTATAAACTGCAGCACCTTTTCCTTGAAAAGAGAGCTAGGATTAATAACAAGCCTTCCCTTCTTTAAGATTAGCCCCTGCTATAATGTATAGTCTTTAGGTACCTCTTTCTTAGCCTGGAACTTAGTGAGTAATTCTAGCAGCTCAGGAAAGGAAGAGTAGCTTAGTTTAAGCTCCTCAATCCAATCTGGTGTTGGAAATGAAATAATGGCTAACACCCCTTCTTCCATTTCTCCCTTCTCATACTTTCTAGAAAGGGCATTCGCCACCTTATTTTTCCTTCCCTTCTTAAATTTAATCTTGAAGTCATACCCCATGGACTTAGTCACCCATTTTTGTTGTGCAGTAGTCCTCACTTTTTGTTCTAACAAGAACTTTAAGGATTATTGGTTTGTTTTTACAATAAAATATTCGCCCAATAAGTAAGGCCACCACCTTTGCACAGCTGTCACTAGTGCTAAAAGCTCTCTTTCGTAGACAGATAAGGCCAAGCCTTTCCTTTTAAGGCCTTGTTGAAATATGAAATGGGCTACCCAACTTGCATAAGGACTGCCCCTATACCACACCCACTAGAATCACACTATATCGTGAAAGTCTGTTTGAAATTAGGAAGCTTCAAAATAAAGGGTTGGGAAACTGCTTTCTCAAATTGCTGGAATGCCTCACTAGCTTGTTGATTCCAAGTAAAAGCATTTTTCTTTAAAAGGGTTGTTAGGGGGGGTGATAAATGTTGTTTTTATGTGATTTTTATCACTCTTTTATCTATGAAAAATGTCATTTGACGTTAATACTATTGATTTTATTTTATTGCTACATATTTTTATTTATTTTCTTTAATTTAAAGGAATGAGAAAATTCAGTGCAAAAGGAGAGTATTTTGGTACAAAAGAAGAGACTACGAATCCAGATTGATGAGAGGTAGAGAGATCTGAAAAGAGCTGATGAGATTTGGACGAGGAGCCTTGTCCTGTAGGCAGTAAAGAGATTTCTCTCACCCAAAGGCAAGAAGGCTTACCTCTCGGTAGGCGAGGAGACTCGTGACCAAATGGCACGAACAGGCTCTAGACGGTTAGATTGGGCAACTAGTCTAAAAGATCAACTTAATAGACCAACCTCAACATCGTGGGCAACAACTAGAAAAGATGGGATGGGTCTTTCATCCAGATCGGGAGTCTTTCTACTCTGTAGGCAAGGAGAGGGTCGTGTGTTCATTTGTGATCTCCACGCCAGTTATATTTAGCGCACATGGCATCTACTCGGTGGAATAATTCCTCCCGACCAGGATAAATCTGCTACTGACCACCAAATCCGAGTTCCACAATGTATCTGTTTGGGCGACCAAATTCTCTTGAATTCCGCAATTCAAGCCGCATATTATTGAATCTACCATTTTAGATAATCTTATTATTCTTGAGCTATTTCCTTTTATGTTAACATCTATATTTAGAAATTATTTTTTAGATTTTTAGGCGAAAGTGTAGCCACAATTATCTTGTTTCCAGATTTAAATTTTGATATCTATTTAATCTCGACTTGTGGGATGAATAGAGAGTGGAGTTCTGAATCGGAGGTTGAGAGTTTTATGTTTCTGAGTCTAAGTTTAGGTTTAGAGTTCCAGTTTTTATTTTTGAAGTATTCTTTTGAGAAGGTGAAACTGGAGAGCAGAGGCGAAAGCCGAATGCTTCATCAACCAACTTCAACAAAGAACACCAATTTTATTCTTCTTCTTTTTAATTTCATTATGAAATAATTTTATTTTCTAGAGTTTTGATGTAGCCTAGTACTGAACATAATTTATATTCCAAATTATTTTATTTTCAATACTTTCATGATTGATTGTTTATTCCTTGTTCTTAATACTTACAATTTTCTAGCTAACTATTATTTGATCTTTTGGATTGCAATGAGACCGAGAGGTGATTTGTGATTAAAGCTCTAGGATTAAACACTATTAGTTGAGCAAAAGCAGAGATGCTTTACTTCGACTAGTGTGATTTTCAAGAAAAATCCAAAAAACTTAATGAGTTTCCAATTAGTTAAATTCACATAGAGATATGGAGTTATTAGTTTGAGATATTTTTTGTATTGTTCGATAGAAAATATTGAATAGTTAAGGAAATTTTATCATCAACTTGGGATAATTGGGATTCTATAACAAGAATGAATAAATTGTGTGGGATTTGTTAGGTGATGTCAAATGCTCTAGATCTATTCTTATTATTTTTAAAATTTTAATTTTAATGTTCTTTTCTTCAGTTTAATTTAGATAATCCACTCTTCAAAATTTGGTTTTCCAAATAGTAATTAATTTAATCAATTTCAATACTCAATAATATAATTATTCCCTGTGGGTTCGATATCTATTTTCTTTAAAACACTTTACTACTTGTTACGATTCTATGCACTTGTAGATATATTTTTATGTGAACAAGTTTTTGATCCTATTCCATACTAATATTTTTAAGGTATATTTTTTTAACGACAATACTTACCTAGAATTGATTGCACTATAAAACTGGGTAGTTGGGACTGATAATCACCATTTCTCCACCAATTGTGCCACGTGGTCTCATAGTTTTGGGGTTTGGAGTGCCAGTGATGGCACTGAATGAGATCTTTGGTTTATTGTCCTCTTGATCTCCTTACTTAGTGTCTTGCATCTCTAGTGAATCAAGGTAAACTTCTTCCCCTTTATCCTCCATTTCCTCCTCACATCCTTGAAGGACATAAACTTTTGGTGACTTACACACATGGGAGGGGTTCCATTTCTCCTCACAATGGTAGCACAACCACCTTTTTCTCTTCTCATCCATTTGAGCTGATGAGATCTGCCTTCCCTACTTAAACAGCTTCTGTCCATGCACTTGTGGTTAAGTCGGTTGAGGCCCAAAGTAGGAACTCAAGCCTAATGGGCTACTACTTTTCTCCATCCAGCTATTAACAAATTGTTTTGTGCTAGTCAAGTACTCTTCTTGTATTTTGGCTAAGCCGAAGGCAACACTCATGTTCAATGGATTCAACATCCGCATGGGAAGTTGGATTTCATCCTTCAGCCCATTGAGAAAACAACTCAACTTGTTGGTTTCTGAGATACCCCTCAATCTGTTTGAAAGTGCTTCAAAATGTGCTTTATAGGCTACTAACGTGGTCACTTGTTTCAACCTTGTGAGTGCTTCCATTGGATCATAATAAGTTGTTGGTCCAAATCAAGTCAGCAAGGCTTTAGTAAAGGTTGCCCACCTGTTGAATTGATCACTCTCTGCTACATCTTGGTACCATACTAGTGCTTCTCCCTCCATGTAATATGACGTCATTAACAATTTCTATGTAGGTGGTGTTTGATGGTAATCAAAGTAGTGGGATGCTTTGAAGACCCAACCTGCTGAGTGGTTCCCATCGAAATGGGGAAGATCAAGTTTCACCCCACTCTAGCCTTCCATGCGGAATTTATTAAACTCCCTGTTGTGGTGCATATTTGGATCCCTCTAGAAAACCTGAGCAGCTTTGGTAGTCACCAAGGTGTGAACCATCTAAGTTAGCTTGGTAATGGCCTCCCACATGGCATGCATTCGTTCTTCCTGGGCATCCTGGCGTTCAACTATTTCCAAGTGTTTGGATCCGGTGTTGTCAGCCATCAAGGATCGGTGCAGCTGATACCAATTGTAATGAACCTTGTAATTTTTTTTGTAAGAAACTGCTAAGAACATAGATGAAATATGAAGGAAATTATATTGATAAAGTGGGTATCGTTCGAGGCACACCCAACCTCCAAGATGAATCGAAAATGATCGATAACAATCTTCAACACCCCTCTATTATCACGTTCCACTCTATATACTCCTTACACAAGTAATAAACTCTATCAATTAAGTCATTACACATGAAAGTTGTAACTGTATTAAAAAGGGTAAAATAGCAAAAGCACACTAATAAGACGGTCTTGTTTGTTTTCAAGACTAAAATTCAAAATTTTGAAAATTTTGAAAACCTCTCATCTCATCATTACAACTTTCCCAAATTCCCATACAAAATAAAATAAACAATTCAACTTTTTCAAATCCCAAAACAAATATAATATTAAAAAATATATTCTAACAATATTTTATTCAACTTTTTAACTTTAATCTCATCTCATCTCATCTCATCTTATCTCATATCTGAAAACAAACAAGGTCTAAAGTTATCTTCTAGAACATGAAATTAAATGTTTCATTTCCTCCTTTGATCTTGATGTCCCCTCCATAAACTGCTTCCAAGCCCATCTCCAACACTTCCTTTGTAGCCCAAATTGAGATCATTCCCTACTGTCGCCCAATTCACGTGGGCTTCATAACATAACATACAAAGAGTTATTGACAAAACTATTTTATTCAATAATCTTCTTTATTACAATAGAAGTAGAAAAAGTAGTATCAACAACATGAATTTTAAAGGGAAAAGCCTTAACCTTTGCTCCTTAATGGTTAATAATAACTGTCTCAAGAGGTGGATGGCTTGGCCGAAAAATAAATTTGTTTTCAGTCGCAAAATTTAATTTTTTTTTTACCATATTTAAACTACTCTTATTATTTCTTGAAACATAATAGTTTTCAACAAAATCAAGAAATAACATATGTTTTTACATATCATGCATTTTTTCTTTCCATTTTCGTTTAACACGGAAGTTTTCTCTTTCATCAAAAGTAGCATGATAGCATTTTCTTTTTCTTTATTTTTAATCTAATTATACTCATTATACAAATCAATCAAATCAATTTCAAAAGATTGATTTGTCACAAATCATTTTTATGGGCCATATTTGAAGAGCTGCAAATTATTATTTATTGGGATTTAGTTAGGCCCAAAATTTTATTTTAAAACATCGTTAAGGTTAGTTGATGATTTTAGAGGAAATTAATGAACCGATATTTTAGAAACCCAATCGAAATTACTGAATTTTTGGGCCCATGAAATGAACCCAAACCCGTTTGGCCCAATGTCAGTTCCGTACAACTCTAAGCCATGCACGTCTCTACTTTTCACTGGAATTCACGCCCAATAGAATTCTTTCCCAATAGGATTATAACTCTACATGTCATCTTCATGTTAAAACTCTTTAACCGACTATCTTCTCTACAACTCTAAGCTATGCACGTCTCCACCTTCCACTAGGATTCCTGTTCCAATATAACTCTCTTACGATTCTACAAGTCATCTTCACGTTAAAACTCCTAAGCCCTACCTACTATATATATACCCCATAGTCCCTCCTGCACATGGCCTGTTCCTTATCTCCCCTAAGGTAGCACATATATACATAACATACATCCATAGGCTGCATTGTCGTTCCCCAAGTAAGCTTAGCATCCTCACAACCTCCACTCAATCATTGTCGATGGGAAACAACGGCGCACGTTCCAAGCTGCAAAGCCCCGTTGCATCCTGACAAAAACAACCTGCAGTCGTCCCATGCACAATTGCCACTGCCAACCTGTATGTGTGCTCCTCAAAATAGAGCACTTGCTCGCCCACCATGATCCACAGAAATCGAAAGCCTCCACATCTCAGTAACCACGCTCAAACCAAAACCAGCATTGCACATATACCCCATGAAGCCAAAAAGGAGCTGCTCTGTCTGAGCCCACAATATGCCACGAACATCCCTCACAACTCAAGTTAAGAGCCTATGTCGCAAGTCCTCTCCCTTTCCTTCGGTGACTCTCTCTCTCTCTCCCTCCCTCCCTCTCTTCCCCTTTGTTGGTTAATATCTCTCACACACACATTATTCTCTCCCTCTTCAATCTCTTAGTGTAAGCCATCTATTCTTCAAGTGATTATAAAAACACGAATCTTCTAATTCGAAATCAAGAAGCTCTAGACACATACATGTAAATCTTGAGACTCTAGTGAAAATACATATATGCCCTAATTTTAGGTCATTTGCAATCACAGATTATGGGGTTACAAATTATAACTACGTGCAGAGAAATTTAATTAAGGTTACAAACACTAAAGTTTTATCATGGAGGTGGAGAAACCATTTTAGGGTTTATTATTAATAGTGACATGTTTAGGCTTGATCATATTGTTGGAGGTTAATCACATGATCATTGGAGAAATTACGTGAAATTGGGGAGTGACAATATTTTTAGAGTTTTGAGGATTTTAGGTGTAGTGAAATATAGAATATTTTGTTAATTCGGGTTTTGATTACGAAGTACTTGTTAAATTAGAAATTTATGTAAGTTACATGTATTTTATAGGTAATTAGTCACACCTTGGAATTATTGAATTAGCATTACGAGATAAGTAGCAAGATCACCCTTACATGTATGTATGGTAAACAACATATTTTTTATAAAAGTATTTGCATGTACGTCCTCCATTGGAAATCCCTTTTTATGTATCTAAGTCATGATAAATTTATAAATGCCATGATTTATGCATAAGTCTCACGTTAGTTGCACAATTTGTGCATCAAGATATTTTATGAAAAACCATGCATGATTTTATGTGAAAATTGATGCATTAAAATATTTATGAAAAAACATAATTTTATGTGAGGAAATATGTATCATGACATTTTATGATAAGGCACAATTTCACATGAAATCTATGATATGATAAGATATGATAAGTATGCAAGTATGATTACAATGAAGTATAAATGATAAGATACATAACAGCCTATGTTATAATATGAAGACCCATATTTTATGGGCATATTGCATTGCCAAGTTGTACATGTTGATAGTGCACCTAGTGTATCTTCCTTATGTATTTCACAACCCCCGACCAAGGATGGAATCAGAATCTATTTAAATTCGCTAAACCTAACTTACAAGAGTCAACCGTGGGTACTGGCCTATGACAAGTGAAAAGACAAGTTAAAGCATTTCAAGCACAGTAATGTTCATGTTATTTATGTATGTAACTATGAGTATACATGTTTTTCAAGAAACCCTATGTTTATTATGTTTACTGTATGATTTGTTACTTACTGAGTATTTGACTCATTTGTTTATATTTTTATGTTTTAATGTCCCCAGGTGAGGATTTTTATGAGGATGGATTGCAGGACAGGACTTTGCACTAGGAGGCGAGGTAGAGGCCTAAACAGTTTATGTCATGCTCAGTTTTATGATTTCCAGTTTAATAAGTTATTTTGGTAATAAGCACATGAGACTTTAGTTATTTTAAATAAGTGATTCTGTAGACTCTCTTTTGGGTTTTAAGTATTTAATACAAATTGACTTTATTTATTTATGAAATCTTTTGTATCTAGCACTTCATTAAGAAAAAAAATTTTAAGTCAAGGTCTAGTAGCACTTCGGTTTTCTGAGATCTTAAAAAAAGGACATGGGGGAGCAACGTGTTACAATTCTTCTTCTTCTGCTTCTTCTTTAACAACTTTATCTTTTTGTAGATAAATCTACATTTGTAATAGTATAATAAGTTGTGCTAACTTGGGAGGTATTAGTAGCAACTCCTTTTATCTTTAATCAGGCTTAACAGTACTTTCTAGAAAATCATTGAGATCTTGATCTCTCTCCTTACTAGATTTTCTGAAGCAGTAGATCCAGTGAAAAAAAATCTTCTTTCATTGATCAATACTGGTTTATTAACCTTATTATCGAAACTCATTTTAATAGTTTCATCAAGATATTGTTGAATATAATAAAGATTAATCTCATCATAAACAAATTTAGCACACTGAGATTCATGTTCCAATAACTATTTATTAGGAAGAGTGATATCTCTCCAATGAATCATTTTTGGAATTTGGATTTTAGAATCAAGATTAGAATTTTGGATTAGCAAAGTTTTATCGCCTGGATTTTTTAAAACAGCTTTAGGACTTAAATTAGTTTTCAATACTTTGTAATAAATATGATAAACAATAGCAAGGCGTCTACTCCCTTCATCCATATCATAACCAAATGTCAAAATATTTAAAGTCAAAGTTTTAAGGATATAAGCATCATACAAAGTAAGGGTTAGATCAGGAAAGCAATCAAAATGTACTGGACCATTTAATAGAGATGATTGAATCATACCAAGTGGCAAGTATACTATTTTCAAATTTCTTGAATCTGGAAACTTGCAAACATAAAAGCACATAAGCATTAATTCCCTTATAGGTAAGAGGGTTAACAACCATTTGTACAAAACCAATATGAAAGAATTTGTAACCTTTAATAAGAAAATCATGGATGGATTTTCAATTAAATAAATAATATTTTTCATGAGTTTTAGAAAGGGCATAAATTTGTTCAACAGTCTTAATATTAAACTCATTTTTAAAAGCAAACTAAATCCACCTAGTTTTGTAAATAGGTTTAGCATCAATCTTTGGAATACTCCATTTATTAAAATCAAGCAATCAAACTCTTCAACAAAATAGTCTTCCTCATTGATAATATCAGGAGGTAAACTAGATCTGGAGCTAACTGAAGAATTGGATCTAAACATTCTATTCATCTTAAATTTGGCTAAAACCTCAAGGTTAACTCTCACTTATCATGTTTTCTCTCAAATCACCATTGCATTTCATAACACATATCTTAAAACCAACCCTCTACCTTTCATGCCCTAACACTCTCTTTGGCTTGACGGGCCTTACTGTTTGGTTATGGGAATTCAATTTATGACTAAGGTGGTGCCAACGGAGACAAGAAATAGACACAACATAATAAGTGATGAGAATAGGGGAATAGAAAATTGATCAATGGACATAAAGAGTAGAAACAACATAACTATTACCAGCCAAATCGAGTTTGGCTTTAATACCAAAGAGGTTTGGCAATAATATATATATATATATATATATATAGATACACACACACTAGCATATGAATCATATGTTGGGTTCATATAATATTTTTATCTCTCTTGTTCAGATTATAAAATTATAAAATACAATCATTTATTTTGGCTTTTTTTTTTTGTCTCTCCCACCTTTAGGGCTATAAATGAACCAGTCTGTATTATTGTTTGCCTGATACTTGCTTGGTTAACTTCGAACCGAGCTCAAGTTATTAAAAGAAACTGTGAAAGCATAAACCTGCTTGATTAGTAAATAACACATACTCTATTAAATTAGAGCCATTAGCTTAGCTCAATTAGAGCTCGTCTATACATCGTTGATTATATGTGTGTGTATATATGTTTTCATATAATTTATTTCTATATATTAATATTCTTACATATGTATGTGAATAAATATATATATATATGTATGCTTTTCTATACTAAAGGTGACAATTGTGTTCTTGTTGTGTTAAGTCATAGGCATTCAACTATATGGTTCAACCCGAACGCAACCTATTAAGCTAAACGGATCATACTTTCAAACCATAACACGACTTATTCAAATAACTGGTCGTGTTGTGTTACCTGTTTTGATCCGTTTAATAATTAATTAGAAATATGTCAATACAACATGATTCATTTCAACATGTTTCACATAAATATGTTAACTGACTCACATAAGAAGCTTAACCTGATTAACATAATTTCATATAAAGGTTAAAATCAATATTTATTAGTAGCCACAATTTCTAAAAAAACAATAAGACTAACTACTAACAAAAAATTTCAATATTTAACAGATTTTAACTTGTAGTAAAACGAATATTATAAATTCAATAATAACAAATATGAGAATAGATCTAAAATTACCATCATAACAAGAAAAACATATACATATTGAGAAATATCAATATTTCAACCCAACAATAATAAAATTGTAATTTTGAAATAAATTTAAATGGGTTGATTTCTAGTTAAGTAGTTTAACCCGTTTATTAATCGTGTTTTAATGGATCAACACATTTTGACCTAAACTTATTTATATCATATCCAAACTTGCTAATTTCGTATCATGTTTGTTTTAGGTTTATCGGTTGTGTCACATATTGCCGCCATTATTCTATACATAATATAATTATAGTAATATTTATAATTAAATATGTAACATGTAAGCTAGTTACTTTTGCCTTGTCATTTATGCATATATATTAAACATACTCCATAATTATGCATTATTTAATTAAGCACTTAAGTGATTAAATTAGAATAGTTATTTTATAATAGGAATAATAGTTAGTATACAAGATTCAGTAGTTTCATATACTACAATGTAGGAATCATATATGAATTTAATAAATTTAATAATTTTTTTTGTAGTTTTGTATCTGTAATTATCCAAATTATTCAAAAATAAAACATAAATATTTAAAAGCACGAGTAAGGCTTGAGTAATAAATAAGCTCAATTCAAGTTTGTCAAAGAACACTGTTAAATATCAGTGAATAACTCGACTTGATTTGAACTTCTATTCGATTAACTCGAGTTCAACTTAACCCGATCAACTCCCAGCCCGAGATCAAATCTGAAGGATACATTTTGAGATTGAAACGAAAGACTTGAATTATGAATAATAATATTTTATAAAATTTATTAAAATAAATTTAATTTTTTTAAATTGAGAGAAATTTAATTTTTTAAATAAAATATATGTATTAGACTGAGATTTTTTTTTTATAAAAAAATAAAAAATTCAATTAAAAATTACTAATTCAATAACCAAAGACAACGTTAAATTAGGGTCCACTCTATGACCTAAAAGTCTCCACTTCCCGATTTGTCAGAGACTGACACCATGTTTGGTTTCCCAAAATGAAAAACCTAACAAGGACGAGTGAGACGGTTTGGTGGGTTGAGTTTTGACACGAGGAAGTTGGGATCTAACACCCTCAGAAGTTTAGTTGGGCAGGGCTTTGGTGGAATTAGCCATTAGGTGGGTTGGTCCCAATCTACCAAGCCATTGTTATATCAATTATCTTTTTTCTCTTTTATCAAGAACGATGATAAAAAAAGATGTTACGAAATTATAGCATGAAAATATCTGAAATTTAGTTCTTTTTTTTTCACAAAATAGAAGGCCATTTTGTTGTCTATAAATAAGATGTTACGAAACCCAATATTTTAGTATGCGAATTAATATAAAAGACAAAATGTTTTTTAGAAGAGCAGTGATAGCCTTAGAACTGAATTACAGTCTATTTATAATTCTTAATAATATAATATTTTATAAATATTTAAACCCATCAAATCAAAATAAAATTAAAACTTCAATTTAAAAAGATATATTATTTTAATCTATAATTATAAAGAAATTGTTTACCAGTTGTTCCATTATTTTTCACAGATGGGTGGTACTATAGCAAATGTTGGTAGTAGCTACAGCTAGTTATTTTAGTATGTATATGTATTTTTTTAATATTTTTAATATTTTTTTAAAAGTTTATGATATTATTAAAAAATATTTTCTTAATTATCAAATAAAAAAAAATTGTTAGCGATAGAGCGACGAAAGGTGAGAGTGATGGAACTACTAACTAGCATCATCCTTCACAGATATCTGATCAAGTCATTCAAGATGTGGTTGCCTGGCGATCTCAAACATGGGGATGCCATTTATTCTTGAAAAAAATATTTTCTCATATTTAAATAGTGAAAGTGTTTATTTTATCTTATTATTCTAATTTTTAAAATTTTTCTATAAAATATAATAAATAAATTATTTTTTTAAAATTTTAAAATAATGATAATATTTTATTTAAAATCATCTTACAAATCGCATGTTTATCTTTCTCAACGTGGTAGGAAGCAGCTGGCTTGTAAGGAATATTTGACGGATGCAAAAAAGTGATTAACAATAAAAGGACAAAAATAAATTTATTATTTAAGACTGCCTTGTTGGGACGATATGTAAGACAGTCTTGTCAGGCAAAACAAAATGGCTGTCTTGAGTATGACCGTCTTAGCATCCACGTTCGCTTTCGTTAGTTAAAATTTATGTAATTAATATAAAAAAATATTTTATATTGAATTGATTAAATTTAAAATAAGATGAATTTTAACTATAGTAATTGGTCAAAAATAAAAAATTATAATTGATTCATTAAATATTAAAAATATTAATTTTACATTCTAAACTAATATTAAAATATTAATTTTTCATTCTAAGTAAAAATATTATTTTATTTGTAATTAAAAATTTTAGATAGAAATTTAGATAAATTTAATCAAATATATTTTTGTTATTAACATTAAATGAGTTTTGAAACTATGCTTTTTTTAATATTAATTTAATTAGAATATAATTATTATTAATATTAAATTGGTAGAATATAAAATATGATACAAGTAAATTAAATAAAAAAATTATTAATTTAATAATATTTTATTATTATATAAAGAGTGAATAATAAATTTAATGTGAGAATTAAATTTAAATAAAATAAAAAAATATAAAAAAGTGTGATATTAATTAAATTTTAAAGATGAATTATGATGCTCTTTACATGTACAAGCGCCGCTGCATGTAAACGGGACACGTGGCATCTATAAGGAAAAAATAAATCAAAAATCGAAAAGAAAAAGGCAAAAAGCAGACAGTTACCAAATGAAACCACATTGGAATAAGACTATAAAATAGAAATAATATTTATAATAATAAATTGTATTGGGTGCAATTACGCTTTTGATTCATCACCTACCACTTACTTTGTTAATTTGAATATAAGATTTGCCCCCTCCAATTTTTAGTTTACGCAATATCATAAGATTGAGTTCACGTGCTTTTATACATTTATATATATATATATTCAACTAACAGTCTAATTCTCTTTCTCATTTGGTAGGCAAGCATCATAATAATTGAAAATTCAAAGCCCGATCCCGGAGTACATCACGAGGGAGATGAATATGTGTTTTCCAATTATTTGAAAGCTTTTTGGCTGACACTGACATATCAAATTAACAATCAATAGAATCAATATAGAGATATATTTAGTAGATATCAATTTTGCTAATAAACTGAAAACTCATTTTAATAATACTTTCACAATTTAATAAAATTATTCTTGGTGTAAATTATAATCTAAAATCCACTATAACAACTAATTTAAAAGTACATAAAAATATTTAAATGAGTGGCTCTCTCGATCTTTGTATCCTAACAGCTTCGAGTTTTCGATCTTTTTATAGTTTATCCATGTGCATCAACAATAAACTTGAAGTGATGTGGCTTATCAGGAGAGAACTCTCAAGAATACGACCAAAACAACAGTTGTATCCTCTAATTTAACCCTAAAATTCATAATTATTAATCTAAATATATTTGGGATGTGATCAAGGCACTTAAAAAGAGTCCAAGTCAAAGTTAAATTGCTAAACCCGCTAATGTTCGCTCGAGCCAACATTGTTCATGCATCAGGCAAACTCACTTTGTAATAATCGTTCGAGCAAGTGTTGCATGATATGTTATTCAAACTCTCTTCTTGACGTTCACTCGAGTGCCTATCAATCGTACTCTCTCTGAATTCCACTCGAGCTAATGATGATCTGATAGTCGAGCGAAGTTGTTGTTCGAATTTTAAGTTTTTAACCCTCCAATCCATCCCATTTCAATATGGAAATAAAATTTATATGGGTTTAAGAGGTTTGAGCTTCTTTGTATAAAGTTTGGCCCATTCAAGTTAAAAGGTCCACTTCAATTGTTTCTGACCACTTTAGTCTTTTTACCAACCTGGTCCAATGATCCACAATTGATAACTGGGCTCATGACAGAAGTATTCAGGTTACAGAAGTAAGCGTGCAGATTGACCCACCCAGTTCCAAATTTCGACCCGTGCAGTTCATCCAATATAATAAAATATTATTATTTTAACAATATTTTTTTTTTTTATAAATATTGAAATAAGATAATATCTTAAAACAAAAATTTTCAAAATTATTTTATTACTTCATGAGATTTGAGGATTAATGTAAAGATTAAAATAATGTCAGTCAAAGTTGTGACCATCCTAATTTCTATGTACTAATATTTATAATGATACATGCTCTTTTAACCTTAGACTTAGTGCATATTTAGAATTATGGTAGCAAATATAACTTATAGTTTAATTAATAAGTTATACTATTAAAAAGCTTCCCAATTTGGTGAAAACAAAGCTTAGTTTATAATATGTTTGAAAGTTTAATAAGATACGCAAAGTCATACATATTTCTAAAGAGAAATACTTAGATTATAATTGTTTTTTTAAATATATTCATAAATTGATGTGGCTTAGCGTGATAGGTGAGTCCCTCCATGTGAGAGAAACACATGTTAGCCACTTGACTGGCATTTTAGTAATTCTAAAAGGTAGGTTCATATTTTAAAAGAGTAATTTTACTTATCATCCCATGATGTGGTATTAGATGATTGGAGACTATTTATCCTAATACTATATATGGAATGATGAGAGGATGATGAAAAAAATGATGAATATATTTTTTTTCATTTTGAAAAAGTGATGTGCCGTGTGTTTTAGTGATAAAGAAAAAGAAAAGGCAAATTAGAAGAAAAAAAGGCAGGTGTGTGGCGCCCTACATACAAAATAGAGACTTTATCTTTTTTGATATTTTAATCAAAGTTTTGATGGATCATTTGTGGTCCGATTTTGATGAAATTTTCCAACGGCAGAACTAAAATTATTTAAATTCAAAATATGCCCGAAGGATTTTTCATAATTTTATATAAATAGAAAATGGCCCCCCAAAAAAACTTATAATCCCCATATGCTCCTCCAAGATTTTCTAGAGTTTCTATAATCTTTTTTCTATGATGTGACTCCTCCAAAAGTTTTTGAAAAATAATAAACTTATTAATAGGATCTCAAATTTTTTTTATTATACTATATTTGGCTTCTTAATAAGGAATCCAAAGTGAAATAAATAAATAAAATCATCTAAAATTGATGACCTATATGAAGAATAGTTGATAAGTTCTATCCTTTACACTTCATTGAGAAAGAAAAAATTTATTAAAGGTCTCAATTGTAGTATTATATGCTTAATATGACACCAAAATATCTAGATTTCATACGAGACTTGACAAACTAGCTTACATACTAGAATAAAAGGTGAGTTTCTAAAAGATCACGTGATAGTTTTCATTAAGAAACAAATTCTAAATATCTCATTAAAAAATAATAATGAATGAATTTTATTTCATGAAACACTGTCTTCACAAATTTGAAATAGATGTTTTTATAGAATTTTATTTCTAAATGCATAGAGCAAATTATCGAAATCTGATTTTTACATATAGTAATGTTTTTATGATTTTTTATGAAATTAAGATTAAGATTTGTCTCCTTTTATTTTACATAAACGTGTGACACAATAGAAAATTTGGCTCCCTTAGAATAATTTCTGATTTTGCCATTGGTTATTCCTGATGGTGCGAGCTTCACTTTGACAAGTGTTGATCATTGAAATTTCTCTCTGGTTGTTTACCGTAAATACCCACTTGGTGAGATCTTATTTTTTTGTTGGTTGATAGCCACTTGTATGGTGATGATTATGTATTGAACCAAGATATAGATATTCTTGATGTATTGGTAGCTTCTACAGATTGTTCTAGGGAGGAAAATATGTAAACTCATTATTGTTGATAGTGGAAGTTTTAACTGGAGTAGGTTTCATGATTTTTTTCCTACACATTTGATGATTTTTCAAGTAAAATTCTTGGTGTCTTGCTTAGTTTTCTTTACTCCATTTGTAGGTTTATTTTTACTAGATTGTTAATTTAATTTGCAAAAAGAAGGGTAGAAAATATTTTTCTATATATTTTTTTTTTGTGTTAACCCAATCAAAGTGGTACCAGAGCTTGGTTGATTATCTTTGCTAATTATCTGTGGATTAAATGGAGGATTCATCTGGTAGCATGATTAAACTCACTTTTCCAAATTACTCAATTTG
Source organism: Pterocarya stenoptera (assembly GCA_003123785.1). NCBI lineage: Eukaryota > Viridiplantae > Streptophyta > Magnoliopsida > Fagales > Juglandaceae > Pterocarya > Pterocarya stenoptera. The sequence goes on from QEOT01124118.1 coordinate 72,422, forward strand.
GAAAACAAGGATGAAGGATATTTTGTACTGTAAAGAGTTATTTGAGCCTATTGATTTCGCTTGTGTTAAATTAGAAAAGAAAACTAACGATAAAAGGAAGAAATTGAACAAGAAAGCTGTCAGTCATACCAAGAAATGAGTTGATCAAAGTGTCTTCTATCATGTAGCTAAAGAATTAGATACTCATAGTATTTGGATGAAATTTGAAATTCTTTATGACCAAAAGACTGCACAAAACAAAGGTTATGATAAGAAGGCTTATGAATTTAAAGTACAGAGATGGACAAAGTGTTGTAGAGCATCTGAATAATTTTCAAGAATTGTTGCATGAGTTGTTTGCCATGAAACTTGTATTGGACGATGAGGTTCAAGCTTTTCCTTTGTTAAGTTCCTTGCCAGACAGTTGGGAAAGAGCATGTTCAATGAAAAGTTAAGAAGGAAAGAGCATTATATTTTTTTTCTTATTTAGAGGCACTTGTTACAGAAAAGTGAGGGAGGAGTAAAAGCAGAAAACTTCATTTTGATAACAACCTTGACAAGTCGTCCACTTCAAGAAAAAGCATAAAATGTTTTCCTTGTGGTAAGCTTGGACATATGAAGATAAAGTATAGAAAGTTTAAAAAGTAATAGTTGAAAGAAAAAGGTGACGAACAGAAAAAAGAAAAAGAAAATACATCAATTTCGTCTATTGATGATGTGTTCCTTATTTGCAATGGTGCTCATGCTAATGTCATTTGTTAGGATATTACTTGAGTAATTGATACAGTAGATGCTTTCCATATTACCCCACACAGATATTTCTTTCCATCCTATACTAGTGGTAATTTTGGTTGCATTGGTATGAGAACTGAAACAAAGTGTGAAATTGTGAGCATAGGAGATGTGCAATTGAAAACCAGCATTGGATGCAATTTGCTTCTCAAAGATGTCAAGCATATTTCTAATATGTATTTTAATTTGATTTCAATTGAAAAATTGGATGATGAATGCTACTATAATCAACTTGGATGTGGAAAGTAGAAACTTAGTAAGGATTTTCTTATTCTAGCCACAGGAAGGAATATCAACACTCTTTACAAGACAGATGCAAGGTTGATCAATTGAGATGTTATTGTTGCTGAGAATGAAGTCTCTACTGAGTTATGGCATAAGAGGTTTGGTCATATTAGTGAGAAGAGACTTTAGATTCTTGCAATAAAAAAAAAAAAAAACTCCTATCCAATATCAAAGATACACAACTAATGTCCTGCACTCATTGTCTTATGGGAAAGAAATAGAGAATTTATTTTCATAAATTTCCTCTATCTAAAAAAGGTTGATATTCTTGACTTATTTCACACTGGTGCTTTCATTAATAATGCCAGAAATCTTGGCAGTTCACTTTTTATTATGTTATTTTTATTGATAATCACTCTAGAAAAGTGTGGATTGTTCCACTAAAAACTAAAGACTAAATGTAAGATATGTTCAAAGTCTTACATGCGAAAGTTGAAAGGAAAATTGGAAGATAATTAAAATGTGTTTGGACAGATGATGGTGGTAAGTACAAATGACCATTTGAAAAGTATTGCAGAATTCATGGCATCAAACGTGAGAAAACTGTTCCTACATCCAAATAGTGTAGGAGAGAGAATAAACAAAACAATTTGTGAAAGAATCAGGTGTATGTTCTCACATGAGGTGAGGCAATGAGGACAATAACTAACTTGGTCAACCTTTCTCCTTTAGTTACTTTGGATGGTAGCATTTATGAAAGAGTTTAGACAAAGAAAGATATTTCTCTTGAACATTCGAGGGTGTTTGGCTACAAGACTTTCATTCATGTTCATATATATGAGAGGTCCAAGCTTGATAGTAAACCCAAATAGTGCATCTTCCTGGTTTATGCACATAAATAATTTGGTTACAAATTGTGATATCTAGTTAAGAAGCAAATTTAGAGAAGCAGGGATGTTTTCTTTTGAGACCAAACCATTGAAGATGTGACTAAGAGTAAAAAGCTTGATAAGCCTATACTTGATGGGTTTATAGATGCAGATATAGCTAGTGACATTAATTCTAGGAATTCTAAATTAGGATACTTGATTACTTATTTAGGGGAGCTACGTCATAGTAGTCCATACTGCATAGATATGTTGCTTCGTCTACCACAAATGTAGATTATATTGCCATCATTGAAGCTAGCAAAGAGTAGCTATGAATGAAGAAGTTCTTAGAAGAATTAGAGAGAAGTATATTCTTTACTATGAAAGTTAGTGCTATCCATCTCAGTAGGAACTCAACTTTTTATTTAAGATCCAAACATATTGATGTGAGGTATAATTGTCATGATGCATTGGAGGTGAAGTTGTTATAGATTGAGAAAATCCATACGGTTAAAAAAGGGGTCAGAAATGATGACAAAACCATTGCCTATGCAAAAGCTTGAAATATGTAGAAGAAAAGTAGGCTTGGTGGAGCCCCTCACATAGTTGGGAGGGTAAGATTTGTTGTTTGGGTCCCTCCATGTGAGGGAAGCCCATGTCAGACACTTGAATGGAATTAGGGTATTCTAAAAAGTAGGTTTGTGTTTTTAAAAGTGATGTACCATGTGTGTGAGAATTAGAAAAGAAAAGCATAAAAGAAAGAGAAGGAGGTGTGTTGGGTGCCGTACGTTTGAAGAGAGATTTTTTTTTTCTTCTCATACTTCCATATGAGTTTTGAGGAATTATAAATGATTCAATTTTGATGAGATTTCTATATGTTATTTCTGATGGTGAGAGCTTCATTTTGATTAGTTTTGATCATTGAAATTCCTCCCCAGTTGTTTACTACAAATGCCCACTTGGTAAGATCTTTCATGTTTCTTTGGTTGATATCCACTTGCATGGTATTGATTATGTGTTGAACCACGAATATAGATGTTCTTGATGCGTACGGGTAGCCTCTAGAGATTTCTTTAAAGAAGACAATATGTAAATCCATTATTGTTGATAGTGGAAGTTTTAATTGGATTAGGTCCTATAGTTTTTCCCTTCGCATTAGCGGGTTTTTCACATAAAAATCCTGGTGTTTTGCTTGTTGGTTGTTGATTTTCTTTATTCCATTTGTGGGTTTATTATTATTAGATTGCCAATTTGCACAAATAATGGTAGAAAAATATTCTACTATATTTTTTATGTTCACCGTAACAATGTGGTATATATCATATTGTAAAATTCATTTTATTGTAAAGTAATTATGTTGTCTCATATCGAGTCATATCAATTTATAAATTTATTTTAATAATACTTCTTTATAGATATAACAATTCTTTTCTTTTATAGATATAACAATACTTCTCTTTCATAAACTAATCATAAAGTGTCTCATCCTCGAACAATTTGAAGCATTCTATGATTTTTTTTTCCTTACAAATATACTAACAAATGACAAAACATATCAAAATAAGAAATAACAATATTCTATCATGTATATATATATATGTATATATATATATGCTAGTAGCTTTTATATTAAATCGCTTGTCTTTTGCCATTAAACCAAGCCTTTTCTGATAAATTAGAAGCAATAGATGTTCAATATAATATTAGAAGCATGCTTTCTCATGCTCTTCGCTATCCACATTATTTTTTAGAGCTACACATCACACTATTGGATCTATTGTACATACCCTAGAGTCGAATTTGTATGGGAGTTGTCAATATTATGATTTTGATAAGCAAGTGCAAACCCAAATAACATTAATCATTTTGTACGGCATTGAGATATCTGAAGTGATCCATGAAACAAGGTTTCTTTAGAACATTTCATCAAACGCATTAGGACCATAACTCAACATGCCAAGTTTTGGGTATATCTGAATTCTAGACAAGGTTATACCATAAAAGAATTGTCCTTACTATGTCCTAACTGGACTATATATTCATGGATGTAAACAAGTAATAATATTTGAAAATTAGCTTGGAATTGGCTTGGCCAAACTCAAGTTTAACTCAATTCATTTGTTAAAGTTAACTAGCTTTACTTGTATAAGGCAGTACAAATTCAAAGAACTTTATATCTATTATTTTTTATGGCATTATTTTTTACATTATCACAATAATATCTTAAGGATTGAAAATATAAGAGAAAATAATATTTTTAATACATACAATGCCCCCAAATCCTTGCTTGTCCTTTTAGTTTTATCTTAAGGAACAACACCTTTTGTTTACTAGTGAGATTGAACTTGTGAGAGGGGCCCCTCTGAAAGAGTGGCCCAGGCCCAAAGAGACCAAGCCGCAAACACCCCAGGCCCCTCAGGCGGAGACCCAAACCGAACTAGGAGCTCAAATCGGGAAGCCGCGTACTGAGCCCATGACCACATGCCCATCTGGAAAGGCTTTGGCACCAAGCTCTGCCCAACCAAGGAGTGCACCATAAGGCAGTAATCACCCGGAACCTCGGTGGGCTGCCAAGCCCTGCAATAAGGTATGGGGCAGACAACTACCGCAGGGCACGGGCGGCTAGGCATATCATGAGCACACCAAGCCAGAGACATGCTGCATTCAGTGCGTGTCAGGAAACCTAGCACACAACGATGTGCTGCCAGAGGTACCATAGGATGACTCAACCACAACCTAGCACACTGCCATGACAGGAGGGTGGTAGCAGGTTTGACCCGAGCACGATCTGACATCCCATGATCTCCCTCGGTAGTTGGGTCCAAGCCAGGTATAAATAACAGTCATCCCTCCCACAGGAAGGCTCTCTGAATTCTTATACTATTTTCTTACTCAATTAGCATTCTTCATCATCCAACTATTCTCTACTAACTTTAGCATTAGAGTGACCCCAAACATCATCAGAGCCTTTTCTTCCTCTTAGTTGCAGGTCCAATGAGTTTGGATGTTGTGGTGTTGCTTGGACTATGAAACATGATATCAACAGTGACACCGTCTGTGGGATATTTTCCAAAAAGCGTGTATTTCACATGCCGGTAGCGACACAGTCCCAAACTACATGGAGGGAGGAGAATTTGAAGCAATGGAGGCAAGACTCACTGGAATGGAAGAGACAATAAGGAAGCTAACGGAGGAAACTAGGATGCTCCGTGAACACCACAGCAGAGGAGGAAAGGCGCAAGATACACCTCGAACTCTGAGAGCTCGGGGACAAATATGTAGAAATAGCTAAGTGAATGGGCACACCATCCACCACAGACCAGCTACTCGTCAGCACCGACCTCCCATATAGCACAGGAGTTATGGTGGTACCACTCCCGCCCAAGTTCAAGGTTCCCCAGATGGAAGTGTACGACGGGTCCAAGGACCTACTGGAGCAGCTAGAGACATTCAAGGCCCACATGACCTTCCACGGCTTCCCGAGAGAGATCGCGTGCCGAGCCTTCCCATTGACACTGAATAGAGCTACCCGGGCCTAGTTCAGGTCTTTGTCGGCTGGGACCGTGGATAGCTTCGACTAGTTGGCTCACCCCTTCATGACGCAATTCATGGGGAGCTGGAAAAGGAGGTTCCCGATTGTTTACCTCCTTACAATTAAAAAGCGAGACAACGAAAACCTGAAGTTGTATCTCTTCTGGTTCAATCAGAAACAATGACCACCAACGACCAAAACAAGAAGATCACGTTGGCGGCCTTTCTGGGGGGAATCTGGCCTAGGAATCCATTTATGGCTGAAATAGCGCGGAAGACCCCCACCACATTGAGGGAATTTATGGACCGGGCAGATGGATTCATCAATGCTAAAAACACCCTTGAGGCCCTAACGGCTCCGCGACGGTCCAAGATGGAGCAAGCAAATCGGAAGGTGGCTGGACAACGAGGAGGTCATGGACGCAAGGGGGGAAAAAGAGGAACACCAGATATGAAGAGAAAGGGAGAAGCACCAACCCGACCGCGTGGGATGCCCCACGCCCACACAAGTTTGGCAATAAAACGAGATCGGCAACCGAGCCCGAGAAGAGAGCCGCCCCGAGACAAAGAAAGCCACCAATACTACAAGTACCAAATGACCAACCAATATAGCACCCGAGATTGCTATGCCTTGAAAGGAAAAAGGGAGGAAGACTAACGGAACCTGAGCGCCAGTCAAAGGACTGGGAAGACTGGCAAGAACACTGGAGGGTGTGAGGCTCGGAGGAGCCCACTAGCAGAAGATAGACCAATCAGAGAAATCCGCACAATCACTAGAGGATATGCAGGAGGGGGGTCACTTCGTCGGCCTCGAGAGCACATGCCCCAAAGGCACGCTATGAGGAGGTGTTCACCACCAAGAGGACTGGCGTCAGGGCACCACGACTCCCTGGGAGCACCACTATAACCTTTGGTGAGAAGGATGAAAAAGGCATCCTCCACCCGCACGATGACATGTTGGTAGTAACGATGCAAGTTGCAAACTTTATAGCCCGAAGGATTCTGATTGACAACAGTAGTTCAGCAAACATCATGTTTTGGGAAGCTTTTGTCAGGATGGGGATCAGCCCAAACCGACTATGCCTAGCCCCTACGCCGATCAAGGGTTTCACATGTGACATTATTCAACCAATGGGGGCAGGGCCATCACCCTATCTGTCCTAGCAAGGGAGGCACAATGGACCGCTGCGACCATGACCGATTTCTTGGTCGTTAAAGCCCCATCCTTGTACAATGCAATATTGGGACGTCCCACCCTGAACAACTCGAGGGCAGTGACGTCCACCTACCACCTCAAAATAAAGTTCCCTACCAACTTGGGAGTGGACGAAGTTTGCGGTGAGCAGGTCCTAGCTCGGGAGTGCTATGCTTGAGAACTGAGGCATGAGGTCAAAGTAATTGCGGCCGTTGAAAGAGTCGCAGAGAGGCCCGGGCCGAGTTCACCACTGACCCTAGCCGAATGAGATGAAGAAGTCTGAGACGAGCCAGCCTTTTGGCAGGTTGAATCCAATGAGCCCTTGGAGTTAGTTTCAGTCGACCAGCAGAGACCGGAGTGCACGGTCTGTGTTGAGACTAAGTTGGACCTGGAGTTGTGGAAGGCATTAAAATGTCTCCTTATCGAACACCAAGACATGCTTGCTTGGAGCCACGAGGAGATTCCTGGGATAGACAACTCCATCATCGAGCATCGGCTCTACTTCAACCCAAAGGTTCTGAAAGTCAAGCAGCAACGACGAAGCTTTAGTGTCGAGAAGTACGCAGCGATAGCAGAGGAGGTGGACCTTCTCCTAACAACAGGGTTCATCCAGGAAGTTCACTGCACGGAATGGCTTTCCAATGTGGTCTTGGTGAAGAAGACCAACGAAAAATGGAAGTTGTGCATTGATTTCACCGACTTGAATAAAGTTTGTCTGAAGGACAGCTTCCCATTGCCATGCATCGACCTAATTGTGGATTCAACAGCAGGACATCCCCTCCTCAGCTTCGTGAATGCCTATTTAGGGTACAACCAGATCAGGATGAGTTTGGATTATGAAGAGAAGACCGCGTTCGCTATTCATTAAAGGTTCTACTACTACAAAGCTATGTAGTTCAACCTCAAGAATGTTGGGGCCACTTACCAACAGCTTGCCAACCGGATGTTCAAGCAGCAGATCGGCTGGCATATGGAAGAATACTTGGACGACCTGCTAGTAAAGAGCAAGGAGCCTGGGCAGCATCTAGCAGATCTTCGAGAAGCCTTCTCCTTCCTCCGATGGTACCAGTTAAAGCTCAACCCGTTGAAGTGTGCATTCGGGGTGGAGTCGGGATAGTTCCTGGGGTTCATGGTCTGCGGGAGGGGGATTGAGGCAAATCCCGAAAAGGTGAAAGCAGTAGTGAGGATGCCCTCCCCCCGCAACCTCCATAAGGTCCAAAGTTTGGCTGGTCGAGTGGTAGCCTTGAACCGCTTCATCGCTCGATCAATTGACCAATGTCTCCCATTCTTCAAAGTTCTGAGGAAGGCCCAGGAGTGGGATGGAATTTGCAAGGAAGCCTTTGCCAACCTGAAGAAGTACCTGAGCACCCCTCGCAGCTAAGCCAAACGAAACTAGGAGAGGACCTGACTGTGTACCTAGCCGTGTCCCAACGGGCCATGTCAATAGTACTAGTCTAAGAAGTGGAGGAAGGACAGCGGCCAGTCTACTACCCGAGTCGGGCCCTAAGCTAGGTACCCGTGGACTGAAATGTTGGTGCTCGCCCTGGTCATCACCGCAAGAAGATTAAGGCCATACTTTTAGGCCTACCCGATGAAAGAACTCGCCAACCTTCCCCTTCAAGAAAGTTTTGATGAAGCCAGACACCTCGAGACGACTTGCCAAGTGGGCTATTAAGCTCAATGAATTCGATATGGATTATTTTTCCAGCACTGCAATCAAAAGATAAGTATTGGCGGACTTTGTTACAGAGTTCACCAGCTTCTTGGAGGAAGTCCCGATTGCACCCGAAGGAAAGCCTTGGCAGGTCTACATAGATGGCTCATCCTGCCAGGTTGCCGAGGGTGTGGGGGTGCACGTAGTCACCGAACAGGGGGAGGAGCACAACTACTCGATCAAGGTTTCCTTCAAAGCAACCAACAATGAAGCTGAATATGAGGCGCTCTTGGCTGGGATGTTAGTCGCTTAGTTGATATAAGCAAAAGAGATAGAAGTGAGGGCCGACTCTCAACTGGCTGTTAGCCAAGTGCTGGGGCAGTTTGCCACGAAGTAGGTCGAAGCGGAGGCCCTTGCAAGCATCAGCTCCCGAGCCATCTCAACATTCCTATGGAAGTCGGTAGTTTGCTGATTCGACATACCCCAGAGCTTCATATCGGACAATGGAAGGTAGTTCAACTACACGCATTACCAGGAATGGTATGCAGTGCTCGAAATCAAGGTGAACTACTCCTCGCCAAGGCACCTGTAAGCAACCGGCCAGGCTGAGGCAACCAATAAAACCCTTATATCCACCCTCTAGAAGAAGCTCGGGACACACAAAAGGAGCATGGGCCAAAGAACTCCCTAGCATGCTATGGGTGTACCGAATGACTGCCCGAACCCCTACTGGGGAGACACTCTTTGCCCTCACTTATGGGAGCGAGGTAGTAATCCCTGTGGGAGTCGAAATGCCAGCGTTCCGCATTTAGCATTTCAATCCAAACACCAACGACGAGAGGTTAGCCGAGGGACTGGATCTTTTGGAAGAAAGAAGGGAAGAGACGGCAATCCGAGTGGCAAACAAGAAGCGAAAGGCAGAACAATACTTCAACAAATGTGTCAGACTGTGCTCCTTCAAGGTGGGTGACTTGGCGCTACGACAGACCGAAGCAACCACCCAGGAAGAAGGAAAATTGGGACCACGATGAGAAAACTAGGACCGGAATAACCACCCAGACTGGGCATCAAATCTCGAACCCTAGTTAAAACCCCACACACAAGGAAGTCGAGTCTCTAGACTCGCTGCAGGATAAGGCCAAGTCTCTAGACTCGCCGACCCTCCGTCTAACAAAGTCGAGTCCCTAGACTCACCAAGAAGTTGGGTCCCTAAACTTGCTGTGGGGTAAGGCCAAGTCTTTGGACTCGCCGGCCCCTCGTTTAACAAAGTTGTGCCCTGCCCACTGAAGAAGAGATTCTGAATACCATTAAACAAACTCCTCCAACAAAGGCTCCTGGCCCTGATGGATTCATTGGGCTTTTCTACAAGTTTTACTGGAACATAATCAAAAAAGACCTCATGGCAGCCATTAACAATTTTTTCACCCAAGGAAAAATTTTAAAAGAGCTCAATCATACCAACATTGCCCTATTCCCAAAAATGATATCCCAAACACTGAACACCAATTCAGGTCCATCAGTTTAGCCAATGTGTGTTATAAATTTATAGCAAAGATTCTTGCCAACAGGCTCAAAAAGGACCTCTCTAAAACAATCTCACCTCACCAAGCAACTTTTTTACCTGGCAGACTTATTCAAGATAACACAATTCTATCTCAAGAAATCTTTCATCATCTCAATAAAAAGAGAGGACAAACAAGTCTCATGACCATAAAAATTGACATGGAGAAGGCTTGTGACTACATGGAGTGGCCCTTCATTCTTACCATTTTCCAATCCCTTGGATTCAACCAAACCTGGATAAAGGAGTGCATAACCATTATTACTTTTTCCATCATCATTAATGGCACTCACTTTGGATTTATTCAACCTTCTCGTGGTATTAGACAAGGGGATCCAGTTTCCCCATTTCTTCTATAATGGGGAGTGAGGTTTTATCCATGCTAATTACAAGAGAGGAATGGAGACACAATATTGAAGGGATAAATATAACCCTTAGAGATCCTTCCTTAAATCAAATTCTCTTTGCAGATGATCTCATTCTCTTTGGAAAGGCTACCTCCAAGAATGCTCAATCCATTGCTCAAAGCCTTGAAACATACACAAATTGGTCTGGCCAAAAAATCAACTTCAAAAAATCTTCTTGGACTTTAGCAAAAACAATTCAAACAGCACAATTAGGGATATTAAAGAACATCTGAACTTTAAGGATAACATCCCTAAACTGAGATATCTTGGTTTGTCTCTCTATATAGGTGCTGATAAAAAATCTCACTGTACAAAAGTTATGGAAAAAATCAAAAACAGACTTCAAGGATGGAAAACAAAAATTCTTTCACAAGTTGGCAAAACAACCCTAATAAGAAAAATATCCTAGGGGGTCTAGGCATCATAATCATGGCAAATTCACAAATTCACACCAAAATCATGGCAATCAATCTGCACACCAAAACCTTGAGGGGGTCTAGGCATTACAAAAATATCCTGGTTTAACAAAGCACTCATCTCCAAATTCGCTTGGCACATCATAAATGACACAAACAGTCTCTGGAAAAACATACTAACCACAAAATACCTTAGAAATACCACTTTATTTTAAGTTAGAGCAAAACCCTTGGATTCACGGTTCTGGAAAAACATTTTGAACCAAAGAGGCTTCATCAAAAATAGTGTTTGTGTCCAGATCAACAATGGTGCCTCAACTAGAGCATGGTCAGATCCTTGGATTCATACTTTACCTTCTCTTAAGCCACAACCAAATCCAAACAACACCACCATTGAGCAAAACATGAAAGTTTCAGAACTCATTTTGGAAGAACCAAGAAGATGGAACACATTGCTACTTTAAGCACTCTTCAACACAGAGAATGTTAACGGCATCCTGAAAACTCCACTCTCCACTAATGATTACATCAACAGAGAAGATAAGGTCAAATGGGTTCACCATAACAGTAGCAACTTCTCTGTCAAATCAGCCTATGCCAACATAACAAACACTCAAAATCCGTCACCAGAAAACCAAAACTCTGAAATCTAGAAAAAGCTTTGGAAACTCAAAATGCAAGACAGGCTAAAACTCTTACTCTGGAAAATAATGCATAATATTCTACCCACCAAAGAAGTCATCAAAAGAGTTATTTCCACTATACAAGGAAATCAGGCACTTTGTCCCTTCTGTAAGATAGAAGAAGAAAATCTCACCCACCTCTTTCTTAACTACTCCCTCTCAAGAATTTTATGGAGAGAATCCTAATGGCCAATCAACATCTCCACCTTTGCCAATCAACCAATCTCTAATTGGATCCAAATAATCCTCAATCCAGCCCACCTCATAAAAATCCCTGAAGAGGAAATCCATTCTTTCCAAATCTTTGCAACTCTTGCAATGGATAATCTCCAAGTTATCCATAACTCTCAATGCCCAACTCCTGAGTGGTTTGTTTCCAGAGTCACGAAACTCCACAAAGAACATAGTAAAGCCTGGATCACAGAAGACCTACAAAAGGAATTGAAATGGCAAACTCCCCCGGAAGGTTACCATTCATTGACATTTGATGTAGCAGTTAGAGATCAAGGAAGTAGCATAGCCTCAGCCTGCAAATCAGAAAGTGGAATCCCAATATTTGTTCAATCAGATTACATCCACAGCACCAATCCAAACATAGGAGAGGCATGTGCGGCTCTTAGGCTATCTAGCAGGCTACAATCAGGGGAATTAAAAAGATTGTGATAGAAGGAGATTCAAAACCAGTTGTGCAAACTATTTCAGACCCAAATACAACCTCAGACTGGACAATGCAAGCCATAACAAGGGATATTCACTATAGCTTACGCAACTTTGAAGATTAGAAGGTGAAAAAAATTTATCGATCTCAGAATCGATGTGCGCACAATTTGACGCAATGGGTAGCTTCCAAACTCAAACTCAAATTTGGAAGCATTCCCCTCATTTCAATCTCACAATGTCTCCTGGACTTTCATAGTGGAAAGGACCCCCTCTTTATTTGTATAATTATTTGCATAATTGCTACTAGAAGTTGTAACAGTTTATATTTCATCAATAAAACTTTCCTAAAAAAAGAATTTACAAGATAATATCTATTACTATATATAAAAGTAGAGTCATATAATTCCGACGTGGCATTCTACCCATAAAAATATGCATTCTACCCATGAAATTTGAAATACTGTTAAGTTTATGAAGCGGTAAACTTTTTAAAAGCAATGTTTCATTATTATTCAATGTAATTTTTAAGTTTCATTTCATTTCCTACATATAAAGATATAAACTGATTCAAAATTCCACCCAAAAGTGCTAATTCAACATTTATATTGTTTTGTATTTTAAGTGGAGTCATATGACTCCAATGTGGCATTCTACCCATAAAAGTAAGTATTCTCTCCATAAAACTTAAAGTGTTATGTTTATGGAGTGGTAATCCTTTTAAAAGAAATGTTTCATTTTAAACTGTTGTAACTTTTAAGTTTTATTTCATTTCTTATATATAAATATATAAACCGATTCAAGTCTCCACTCAAAGGTACTATTTCAACTTTTATATTGTTTCGTCAAATAAACCGTTCTATAAACTATTTCAAATTTTTTTACTATAAAATTGGATCTCTTTCATATACAACAATCTACGTATTATAGGCTCGTTAATAATAATAATAATAATAATGTGATGTGACAAGCGGATCATCCTTGGATGTGCTAATCTTCATTGTTAGTGCTAGCTAGCTAGTTGGTGAGCTGTACTACGAATCAGCCATTATTCACGATTGATCCGTGGCACACCTTACATGTCTATATAAATATATTTATATATGCTCCTTGAAACGAGATACTTGCAAGATCAATAATACCAAGCAATAAAATTAATTAGGAGTCCGGACGAGGATGTGAGTATGTCAGATTTGGACATTGGCAACATGCCAATCCTTGTCACTTTGGTCTCAAAGCTAATTATCAATTGTTCTCATCTCATGAATAGATCGACCATGCATGGACCATTATCCTTCCCATCTTTAATTAATTTCTTACCCATTGTTTTCCCTTTTATAGACAAAAAGATGAATTGACATGCAATAAATTATCTTTGGAATTTTCTCAGGAGAGAAGGAAAATAAAAA